>CAUJRU010000986.1:0-92327 GCA_963277665.1 Viscum album
GAGAATGTTCTAAATATCATATTAGTACATTTAAAACATTCAACATTACCTTTATTTACAACCTATAATTACTAATCACGAGCATCAGTAAGGGATAACACGAATTCATAAATTGAGAGGCCAATTATCATTATACTTCATGAAATGTTTACCAATATATAAATATATAAAACCAATTTCATTGAAAAAGAAATTATAGGATTTTTTATATATGATAATTTTTATATTCTTAAAACTATTATAATAATATTTTATAAAACACAACATAAGAACTGATCTATCCAATCAAATTTGATTAACTACCAAATTTGAAAAATGTTTACGTGATTTTATTGGGTAATTTTAAAAACCCCATACTTATTTGAGGTACGGATCCTTTAAATTACATAAATTCTCAATTAAAATGTTTAAATTTCAATTAATGTGAATTCTCATTGAGTTTATGGAGGTAACATATATGTATAGGGAATGTTTAGATCATCCAACCCATTTTATGGTTGACATAAGCCTGGTGAAATTTTTGTTAAAACCATAATAGACAATTCAAATAGTCATATAAAATTTTGGAGGCTTGGGTAGAGATAATGGGAAGGCTACACTATTATAAAAAACCATTATACAAGGGGAAATAGTCTTGCGACCACATCTACACTTTTTATAGTGGGTTTTCACATAGGTTTTTCATGATTAGTCAAATTGTGCAGGAAACCCATACTAGAGCACCATATATACAACAAATTGTGCTTGGTTTTCCCATGATTAGATCAAATCATGCCCCTAAACTGTGAGAACCAAATATTTTGTGTAAAATGAAAATTTTTCTATTAAATAATTCTAAAAAATGTATTTCTATTTTCAATTTCTTCATTCTGTGGACATCACCCCATTCTGAAAGCCACCACGGTGGCTAATCTAAAAATTAATCCTCCTCCTCCATCCAATTTCTGATTCTAGAACCCTACATCTTATTTGATCCACATGGGTATGTTCTCAATTCCTTTTTATATGTACTTCATTATTCATTATATTTTTTGCACTATTTAGGTTCTTTATAATTTTATTTATTATTTTTTTTCAATGTCTGTTCTTCAATTTTATCCTGATATGAGTCTAAACAGGAACTGATATTAGACGATCAATCGAACACACACATATGGCAAGTGGTATCATACTTTTTGTTTAAAGGTGTTTGATTTAAGTATATGTCATTATTCTACACTCCCAGTTTTTAGGTGGTTTCTTAAATTGTATTTTTATCCATTATATGAATTTATTGGTATGGTATGTGGAATTTAATAGGCTCGTTATTCCATGTTATTTATTGTGGGAATTGATTTAGAAACACCCCTTTGGTGTGTTGGTTATAAAAATGGAGTAATGTGGTCGGCCATTGAAACATAAATTCTCTTAAGTAGTATCATGGATTTATTTAGGTTTTAAATTCATTAATTGAATGGTAATTGAATAGATAAAATGTAGGTAATTTATTCCATGACACTATATCATTTATATGAAATAGTAATTAATCTTTATTTTTTAAAAATCAAATTAACATGTGATTATGTATGGGTAGACCTTCTAACATTATCCCTTTCTATAAAATTTCTTTATTAAGAATGAATTTCCCTCTTTATAATTATGATCATGGGATATTGATGGATACATTATTGCGTAATATTTTAGTTAATCATGAAATGATTGTTATTATGTTTTTTCCATCTCAGTATTTGCGAGGAAATCCTTACAAGAATGGGAAGTGTTGTAATCGACCCTTGGGTTGTGGTTTGATTTTCAGTGTTCTTGATTTGATGATGAGATATTAAATAATATTATTTGATTGAGTTTTTAAATTTAGTTGAATATGTTAAATGTTTATTATCCATGGGTGACACATGGATTCAAATGAGAATTCAATGGACACACTCATTTGGCTATTTAATTTTATTACTAAGTGATCCTTGGTTTCAAAATTATGCACTCATAAGGTCTTGGAATGTTATATGTCGAGTATGACATGTGTTACCCATGGATTTTCATGTATGTACTCAAGGGAATTTGATCATGTAATACAAGGGTGATACATAGGCTCCCATAGTGGACCAACAAGTATGGACTCACATGGATGAAAAATTATACCACAATTAGAATGATACCTAGAATCTTGAGGGTTTCTCTACGGATGGGATCATTATTGGATCATATTAAACATTATGTGAGAATTGGATTCTAACATAGAAATTACAGGGGTATAATTAGGTTCTAAATTGATTTAATGAATGAATTTATTTTTATATGATGTGTTTCTAATGAAAAAGAACATTATTAGTTTCAGTCATTGATATATACATTTTAAATGACCTTCATAGGAATCTATTGTGCCTATGATTATATGGTGTACATCGGGATTGTACTGGGTCATGAGTCTTATAAATTTATAGAAATTGAATAATTAAATGAACTTGAATAAATCCCATATGATTGACTAATAATTTAGAGAATTATCACTTTAATGAATATGATAAATTCATAAGGTAATTTAAATGAGATACTAGACATTGATTATGATTTATAAAGTAATTTCTGACATTACTATTATTATTTCAAGCATGCTATTTTTATATATATTATTTGACTATATTGAACATACATTTGGAGGTTTTCTACTAGGATTTTGTCTTACACTATATTTGGGACACCTTTGGGTGCTGAAACAAACTATATGATTACATCTATTGATATGGGAAATCACTTACTATAGGTTCAGGAAGATTGTTTGGGGTTAGGGGAGCATGGGACAAAGTTGAGGCTTACAATGCTAGTTTTTACTTTTTTACTTTTTTAAAATTTATATATATGTATTATATATTTTACATTTATACATGTTTTAGAGGATTTTCTATAGACAAATTAAATATATCATCATCATGATTTTGTATAATATATGTCTTCTATCATTTTTTATTTTTCATGTATCCATTGTTGACATCTATTCTGGTTATTAAAATGATTTTAAATCTTGTTTTTTATTGTGTCTGTTATGTTACAATATGGTATTAAGGGGATAGAATCCAAATAGACACACATAGGGCCTCGATGTATGTTGGAAACCATTATCATTTGGAGAGATATGATTGAAGTCATATGTCCCACCGGGCATGAGGTATTTTTGAGTGGAATGCTTGTCTTATATGTTTAAATGTGTAATAATATCCTTATTTTCTAGTTTTCTTTATTTTTAGATACAATTTAAGAGAATTGAAAGGAAATGGGATATATTAATGATCTATAGCTTAGTATAGATAATCTACATATAAGAAGATTCCAAATTACCTCAAATTTTTTGTTTTTTCTAGGTTTTTACTATCACAGTTGATTTGATACAATAATTTAGTGATGAAATCAATTTTTTATATTTTTATTATTATGATTATTCATTATATTATGTGGAAACACAATTACATAAGGTTATTCCATCTAATACAGCATATTAGGAACTTACTACAAATCGCATTCCATGATTTATGTTATTCCAGTTACGATGCATTACTTGTAGCATGATATTAGGATTAGTGCAATGATATATATTCATAATATTTGGATGTGTATACTAGTATGTATTATGATTTTTTATTATATGGATGAGATGCTTTGGTCCCTAGACAGTATGGGCCATCCTGGATCAGAATTTGGTGAGCCATTTAAATTGAAATTTTATAAATGATAAAAGAGAATTATTTCAAATTAAAAATGGAAATGAATATTTTAAATCAAGATTAAATGAAATTGGAACTTAGTATCTTATAAAATAGGTCTCAACCCAAACATTAAATTTGTAGTGGTCAAACCAGATTTTCTATTTATTATATATGATATGTATGTTTCATAGACCTATCTCATGTGTTAGACAAAAGGGTGAATTCATAATGGGGAAGAATTATACCTATCCTACTTATATATATTTTCTTTTGAGCTATGAATATTGGTAACTATCACGAATTGAAAAATGTGTTCTACATTGTAGAAGTGTTCCACAAGGATGACCTCTATTGGTACCCCCAAGAGGGTGGAGATGATCATATTATGGATGTGGTGGGTCATGGAATGCTATTAGATCCTTAAGTTATACATGTTTTTGAACCATTTGTTGTACTAGACCTAGTTGTTGAGGAAGAGTTCTATGAGTGGTTCTTGTGCTTTATACATACTATTCATGGAGTTCCATAACTAGGCCGCACTATGGAAGAGTTGATTCATGACTTTAAACACCTTCATATTCACATGTTTTCTAGGGATGGTATAAGACCCCAGCCTTAAACCTTACTTAATATTTATTTAAATGAATAATTCACATTGAGGATCTTTTTAGGTTTATAGTTTTAGAGAATTAGGACATAACTATTACATCTCAAGAGATTACAAAGTAGAATCTTCTACTAAGTTTCCATAAAATAAAAACTATTAAAAGAAACATGTCTAGTTCCATGTTTTAGGTAGCATGACTTTCCCTTGATCCCATACTTGACCCTATTCCACGTTAAGTCCTGTGAAAAATATTTCAAAAACATGAGATGAGCATAAAAAAGATCAGTAAGGGATACACAAAGAATGAAATCTGTTAGTTTTCAAAACAACAAATAACTATGTATACATTATCAAAGTAATACTTTTAACTTTTTCGAAGTAGTAAAAACTCTACACTGAATAAAACATCATTAGATACCCTTCTATAACCAAAAGATTACCATAAAACCAATATAAAGATCACATAATATATAAAGGTAACTTGAGACATAAACATACATAAGTGGAATAACCATACGGTCGACTTCCACACATAATTAATGGAATAGACATATAGCCGACTTCCACACATACTTAATAAAATAGACATACGGCTGACTTCCATACCCAATGCATTGGAGGTTATAACGTAACCACCCATCCTGGTATTCATGACACCACCCATCATAATGTCTAAGTACCATTATAAAATCATAAGACATTAAACAAATATAATGGAAGGAAAACATTTCCACATTTTGATCACAATATATCACTTAAATATATCGACATAAAAAATCCTTTATAAAAACCATTTTCAATACCAACATACATAAAAGAGTATATGGTATTTATTTCATTTTAAAAAACATTACGGCTTGTTGAGGAAGCCAAAGACCAAATAATACTCGCAGTGACGGAAAAGGACATTGTCACCGCATACGTTAAAAGAAACATTTCTTTTTGTCGTTTAGTAAAACAATTCCTGTAAAAAGATTCCTTTTGAATAAAATTAAAAGTCAAAGGTGTTTATACACCGTATAAAAGAAGGTTGTGTGTAAAACTAAATATTCCTCAATGAAAAGAGATTGAGACGAAGTCCCTTACAATGTCGGTATCCTTATATTAAGGATAAATCAATTATCAGATTATGTGTGACAAATACTAATACACAAAATATAAGTGGATATTAATTGTAAAATAATCAGAGGTCATCCACACATAATCATGGAAAAACAAAACCAATGACATAGATATTTAACTCAATGTAATGATATTGAGTTATGATTTCTGATACAAGTATATCTAAATGACATAAGAACTTATCAATGAGATGATTATGTGTAGAAATAGTATATCCAAACAATGGGTTGTGGAAACTACAACATAGAGATTCCACACGTAATCATGGCATAATAAAATCAAGAATTATAGGTTTATCACAATGAATTGAATGTGGGTTAAGATGTTCCCTTACAGAAATTCGACAGCCTAACGACGTCACTTCAAAACTTATAAAATGAGTTGATGAGAGATAAAAAGGGTATCTCATCACATGGACATAAAATTTACATTAATAAGGATATATAAGAAAATATCCCAACATAATAGTATGTGAATTAAAAGTCATAACAAAATAAGTCTTTTAAAAAGAGGAGGGTGAAAGGTTCCCTTACCGACTTGGGTATCTTTCGAAACATACACCCCATTGAAGAAGGGTCATACAATGAATATGTAAGTACCCATAAATGAAATTATATTACACAAAGAGTATAATAATGGGAAATACATACACCATCAAAGAAAATTGGTGGCAAATGTAGCATAAATCTCACGAGAATAAAAGTGAGATGAAAAATTCCTTAGAAAACTCGGCAGCCTAACGGCGCCACTTAAAACTTCCAAAAATGGATTGATGAGATAAAATAGAGTATCTCATCATATTACAATAAAATTTAAATAAAGAGGAATATAAAATAACATCCCCCGTCATAACAAAGAGGAGCTTAAAATAAGTGACATAAATGAGAGTACATAAAAAAAGAGAGAGGTTATATCTCTTACGAAAATTTGGCAGCCTAACGACGCAACTCAAAACATCCAAAATGGATTAATGAGATAAAATAGGGTCTCTCACCATATGAACATAAAAATTATAGTATGATTAATATAAAAGTACATCCCAATCATAATAAAGATGATCTTAAAAGGAATGACATAAAAGAGGGTACTTAAAAAGAAATAGAGGAGTATGATCCCTTACCTCGTGTCCGACATGACTCGATCGTTCTTTAATATCTGGAATAATAAAATTTGGTCAATTTATAATTTAATAAGGACCTACTTTAAATATTATTATTCAGTTAATATCACATATTATAATGTTGTAATAATTGGCTAATAAATTGAGTTTGTATCAGACGTTTTTGTCGATGTTCAGTACATGAGTATAAATTGAACTTGTTGGAAAAAACTTTTCCATGTAGTTATAGGTACATCATCTCCAGAATAGTATTTATGTTTTAAATATCATATATAGCCAGTATATATTCGTTTTATAGTATTCCATATCATTTTGATATAAAAAATTTAAAGCACCGTTCATGGAGACGGAAGACCGTACATACGCATGAACGCTACTTTCATTTTTTTGCCATATTAATGGAATTAAAACAAAATGAGAGATATATATATTATAATTCCAGAATGATACACATAATTTAGATGTAATATATTACATATATATCTATTATATATATGTACTTATAATAGTACATAACATTTGGAGATAAGAAATGAAATTTACCTTTAATGGAGACGGTAAGCCGTACGTACTCATGAACGCTACTTTCATTTCTTTATTTTTTGTATTCAATTTAATAAAATAATAAAGATATAAAGGTATATTATAATTAAAGTAAGATAAAATATGCAATACCATTAATTCCATCCTTTATACGTCCCACATATGGCATTAACGAATCAAATCACTTTAAGGGGGCGGTAGTCCGCACTTCCTAAAATGATCATATCGCGTTTACCCATAATGGAAACCATAAAGTTATGCCATAAATAAAAAATACAGAAGAATAAGGAAAAAATAAACATATTATATATCATATATAAATATAGTCACATCTTAATGGTCACCTTTGAAGGTGTTAAAAGAATGTTGAACAATCATCGTTTCGTGAGGCAGAAATTCGCCATCCATGAAAACAGTATGTTCTTTAACCATCAGATGTAGGTTTGTTTAAGTGTAGCTCGAATAATTCTTATAAAAACATCCTAGTATATTTATGATACTGTATTTGTTACAAAATAAATTAATAAAAAGGAGTTTAGGGAGTTGGAGAAGAAAAATAAAACAAAAGGACACAAGTGAAGACATTACCTTTAAATCGGGTAACTTCCTTTGATTTGAGCTCAAAGGCTTCCTTGGAAATGATTCTGCCCAAACTGAGGCTTCAAGGAGTTATAGAGGGATGTGGAGAGATGAAATGGGCAGGGGTTGGCCGATCCAAAGGCTTTGTATGTGTGGGTAAGTAGGTAGAGGTGGGGGCCTTTTATAAGAGGAGGGGAGGGGCACTCTTGGAATGTAAGGAAAGTTACTTTATTTTAGAATGTGTTTTGGATTTTAATGGACCCGTATTGATTTTTTTCTAGGATAAGGTGATAAGGGTTCAAAATAGACACATCCAATAGTTTTTGTACATGTTTAGGTCTTAGATTTTACATTATCTTTCAATTTTATTTAAATCGTTAAATAATGAGCTCATCATTGCATCATCATGATGTCATAAATAATTTAAATTATATAATGTCTAAAAAATATAAAAAAAAATATATTATGTAGAAAATAATTTTATCTTTCCAATGACTATTTAAAGTCTAACATCTGACTTGTATAACCCCATGTAAAAATTGTTTTATTAAAACATCTCATGTTTGTGTCATTTTTACTTTAACATTAAATAAAATGTTATTTATGTCATTTCCCAACCAAAGTGGCTCCATGGTGTCCCCAAGTTGATCCATGGATTCTCTTGGTCGGCCATGACACATAAAATGAAGGTAGGACATGTGTCTAGGTCATTTCAGTTTATTAAAACTTTATTCTTACCTTAAACTACACTAATTACCTCTAAACGCGATTAAAAACTTAATAGGTTACTATTCACCAAAAATTTATTTTAATCCAATTGAACCACATTTTACTTCTTAATGAAAACCATGTATGTATGATTTTTGAAATCAAAAACTCAAAGGTGGAAAAATTTCATTTAAACGGAAAATCAGTTTTTATAAGTACCACTTAGTGGTTTCAATATTCATCAAAAATGGAAGTTTTTCAGAAAATTACCAAATATTCACCCTAAGCTATATTTGATATTCCGAATTCAAAAATGATGTCTGTTTTACAAAATTCAAAACATATAAGTTGCATTAATTTATTTAATAATTAATTCCCACTGTCAAAATAAATAGCGTGTTTTTATGAAACAAAATGTATCATAAGATTGACACTAGTTTAAGTCTAATTTCAAAGTGAAATTAATTCCAATGACCACTATTGGATTAAATGGTAAAAATATATTCTAATTTCACTTTAAACCCAATTCAAAAGATAATATTATCATATAAATAAATTAGATTAAAAAGTGGTTTTGAATTAAAATACAACAGTTTTCCCTATTCATTAAAAATTGAACTTTTTTAGAAAAATAACAAAAATTTACACAAAGTAAATTTTGATGTCCATATTCTAAATAAGAATTTTATTTTGTCAAATATAACACATAAAATTGTCAAAAAGTGGATTTATAAGAGGTTCTCCACCAAAAGGCGGTTAATCGACCTTTTAAAGAATATTAGAATGCTTATGCTTAAAATTGGATTCATTCGCATTTTTAATCCTCTAACATTTATTGTAAAAAGTAAAAATATTTGACAAACATATATAATCATTTTTTAGTTAGTTCTATTCATTCCCGCCATCACAACTGCTAGGCGTTAACTATCATTTAAAATAATTTTATTTTATTATTAGAGTACAACGTAAGATTCCCAAGAAACTCGTTGTTGCGTGTTGGGAACACCATCAAGCACAGCGTCCCCATTAAAGTTATATTAATATTTTATTCACAAATATAGATAAATATAATAATGTCATATTATTTTTTTACCTGGTGTGTTACAGTTGGAGTACTACAGGCTATGGATTCATGGAAGGAGGCCATGTTATCTATATATGAGAATCAAGGGACGCCTCTTATGAGGAGGTTCAAGCTCGATATGTATATTCTTCTTGACACTACCAAGATATGTTGGGATGTTATCAATCAGATGTATCATCATCAAGAGTTGTCTTGTGGATATTTTTTAAAGTCCTTCAATGACTACATTTATCCCAAGACATTGAGTGTTGTAATATTCATTGAGCTAATGAACCTAGAGTAGGTATTTCTATTAGCGATCGATTACTTGGACCATTTTAATATGATAAAACATTTCACAAAAATTATGATGGGTAAAGTGTTATCAAAAGTTATGAAATTTGATGATGGTATTAGGTACACAATCTGACCATAGGTGAATTTATTTCAGTTCAATGTTATTCCTATGATTATAAATCAGGAACTTGTGACATAGAATAACCTTAGTGAATATGAAGGAATGAGACAAGTTTGTTCAGCATCTAAATATAGTACTATGTTAACTAATAGTAGGAATAATCAATTAGAGATTTGATGCGGTGATATTAGAAGTTTTATCACACATTTAGGTTGATAAGTGAGGTGCTTCTTGTGTGGTAGGTTGGGTTGTATAAGACTATAGTTTCTTGGGGACCTATTCAAGTGCCAATAATGGGGATAGATGGTCCATCTACAATTCTTCTAAAAAATATTTCTAGTAGTATCCAGAGAGAGAGTATTTGCACTCAATCAACATTCCAGAGCAGGATCAACAGCTTCTCATCAAGAAGGGAGTAGGAGTATAACTGGACAATAAAAATTAGGTAGTGGTTCTGTTTTTTATTGTCAATCCCTATTTTTAAAGTGTTATATGGGTGGATCTGATCAGGGAAGACATGAAATATCACAAGGTCATTGTTCAGGCTTGGTATACGTAGTGAAATAGTCTCTTCAGTACCCAGATCCATGACCTTTTACTATTATATGTACTATTCTAGTATCCTATACATTATCATGTATACATTCTGTGGTATGGGATTCTCATACCATTATATATGTGCCCTTTATGGAGATCCTAGGGATCACTGTCTTGTTATTTGATGGTTCACTATCAATTAACACTCCATTAGTGATTATAAAAGAGGGTGTACGATAGTGCAATTAGTTACACCCAGAGGTATATTGGTCTCACATTGTATGGGACCTCTATGTCCATAATATGACAAGTTTATACATAATTCTCAATATGGAAGGGTTACTCCCAATACATTATTTTGTTGACCTCTATCATTGTAAGGTGTCCTTAACATCACTATAAGGCGAACAGTTTTTTCAAAAATGTGAATTGGATGTCCAAAAGAGATTATCTAGACCCGTGCATCATGGGATGGGTCGAATGCTAGCATTAATTATTATTTTGTATCTGGATTATTAGGGAAAACATAGGGTGGATTTACCTCAATTGGTAGGAATTTTATGGAAGCCTTCTCATAAATCTTTTATGGATTTCCTCTATTGAAAGAACATGTTTTCCCAATTGAGCTAGTGTCATGAGATAATCATGTATCAATACATTCTTAAAGTATGGATAATAATGACATAAAATAGCTCGACCGATAGTAAGAAGGTTTAGAGGAATCATTTTATCTAACCTAATTCCTCCCTGCATGTTTTTCTGGTACTTTATTTGAAAAATGAGTACAATACTATAATGTTATATAAGGGTTTATGAAAAGTGAACCCTTTGACATTTACAATATGGTACACTCTACCGTGGATTTATGATCTATCTTATATGATCTATGTATATTAGGTTTTCTCAAATATTTATCAGATATCCATTTATCTTCATGTGTGAGTTTTGGGATCAGGAATACTTAGCATATATTTTACTAGTAGGTGTGGTTTATCAAAAAAATTGGTTATGTCATTATGCATCATGAAAATGCTAGTATTATTCTAGGAACTAATGTACATAGTGTTCCATCCTTATCATGATTCATATTTTTTGGTTTTATGCTTCAAAATATTGGTGTATTGTTATAATCTACATGACCATACCAAAAATTTAGAGATAAAATTGAATACACTAATAGAATGTAAGATATATGTTATTCTCACAATGTACCACTTCTATATGGATTAGATTCACTTCTTGTGTCACATTATCTTAGAGATAGGTGTATTAGATTTCCTAGATAAGGTGAGAAGTATAGTTTTCTAGGAGTAGCACAATATCATATTTGAGGTACATAATTTCATAAGGATGGATTGTTACTATAGGAGTTCCAAACAAGAGTTATAATTATTATAAATTTTCTATATTTTCATGATTAATAATGGTGTGAAGATTTTATGGTCATAATCATGGGAGATTAATATTCAAAAGATGATAGGTATATCTATATCAGGGTTGATAATAATTTTTCCAGTCCCTAGATTGATTTCCACTGTGTATTACGATGCCTCAGGTATAAGGGTAAGATTAGTCGTTATACAATGAGATAGATTCATGGCATATGTGTCTCAGTAGCTAAGGCCACATGAGAGTAATTACATAACGATATTTATGGACATGTGTTCATGCACTGTGTTTTTTAAGACACTAGTTTCTAGGAGAACATATTTTCAGGTACCCAGTCTATAAAATTAATCATTTTCACATTTACACTATCTGATATAAATATAAAGAAGGATAGGTCGGTTGAATACCATCAGTATTTTCACATTCAACTTTCATACATTCCTGGTAATGTAAATATATAGGTCAATGAACAATGAATTAGTACTATAATATAGGTAATTGGGTCAGCTAAAAGTGATTTGTTGCATATTGCTTTGTTAAATTATTTTCACATGGAGGTGCAAAACGATCTAGGTTATACATTGATTTCATCATTATATATTACCTCTAAAATACTAGATATAATGAGGAGGAGGAATCTATCAAACTCTAAATACCTAGTCTTATGGGATGATTTGGCTAGTGTGGACTCTCCTCCTGGTTGGACCATAGGTGAGGATAAGATCATGTGAGAACATGGTCACATATTTGTCTCTTCAGGCATGCATGGGGATTTGATGAATGATTTTAATGCACTAGTTTGGGAAGTGAATCTTTGAATCAAAATTATGTATACATATTTACATCAAATACATTGGTTTTAGGGAATGAAATGATATGTATCTTTATCTATTTAGAGGTTTTCCACCTATTTGTAGGATGAGGGGGACACTAGTGACATATCAGAATTTTACAGTAGATATTAATTCTCTATAGAAAGTGGAACAAATTATTAATGGATTTCATGAATTTTATTTTGACTTTACCTTGAGGTAATGATGTATTATGTGTTTTTCTAGGCAGGCTTAAAAATTTCATATATATATTAACTATCAATGAGGTGTTATCAGTTGTTTATCTTGGTCAGTTGTACAATCATGAGATATTACGCTTCATGAGGTCCAACATACAAACATTCCAGATATGGATGTATGATTTAATTAATATTTATAGAATGGGACACTTAGGGAATTAGGTACATTGGTAGATCTGAACCCGACATACCACTGCCAATTTGATGAATAGTTAGAGTGCACGATTTATGTGCTTGAGGATATTCTTTGAGAATGAGTACTAGATTTAATTTAAAAGAGGAATATACCCATGGGTGAGTTCTCGTAAAAATATCTTTCAAAATATTATTTATATTTTACCTTATGAGTCTTTCTATGTTACTCCATGTCGATCAACCATGTGTTTTTTAGAGGCAGGAGAAGAAAGCTATGCTTGACCTCAACATGTTCAGGAGACTACAAGCAAGTGTATTTGATTCAGAAGTGGATGGCCACTACACTACCTCAAAAAAAATCATATATTTATGGATGATAATGACCTCTAGATTTTACGTATGGAATTTTGTTTTCTTTTGTGGTTGACCAAAGTTGGAAAAATAGAAAATCAGGATACATGGTAATCATTCATTCTGTTATGTCTAGTCATTTGAGAGAATTAGAGAGTCAGTTTAGTTGGCTATTAGTTATAGTTTTTTCAGAGGTATTGGCCCTTTCATAACGTGTTCCGTGTTTCTCATCCACAAAACTATTAATCAATCATGTCTCATTCTATTTAGACCATGGAGTTTAAGTTACATGTGTTTGTTTTTATCATTGATCATCTTATATGTATTTTTGATCGCATGATGAGGGTTCTATGTGTTTAGTATGTTCCTCTAGTATAATAGATATGGTATCATGGTTGAGGGTAGGATGAGACTTGGGATATGGAGGCTGATGTACATTCATTGTGGCTAGATTTATTCTCATATCAATCTTGACCACCCTTGACAATTAAATTCAACGAAAAGTTTCATTGTGGGAAAATTATATAATAACATGGATATTCATGGGGGTGTGGGTCCTTTACTTTCCCAAAATTGTCATTTTAAAAATTTAAATGTGACCTAATTTAAAAGCATGTAGAGTTCATTGAGGTAATAGTGGTGTCCAATGAATATTTAGATTCCAAAAAACATGTTTTTTGTGAAATAATCTCAGCTCGCGCTTGTGCATCCATGTCTATAATTTTGGTAGTGTGTTTTGAAATTTTTTTAATTTTCTACCCATACTATGAAGAAAAACTAAGTAGGTACCCCTTATTAACATTTTATAATGCATGATTTGCACTAAGATAGATAAAAACATGTGAGTAAATCTTTGGTCCCCGTTATTTTGTATTAAATGAACAATATACCCGTAGATAATTATTTAAAACTTATTTTTTTATCACTATTATTCATATTCTAGACATAATACAATTCTTAAGCTCACCCTTGGTGGATAATCCACGAAATGATCCTCCTCCTCCATCTGGTGTCTGATTTAGGAACTGTCTATCTTGTGGATCTTCACCGGTAAGTTCCCAATTATTTTTTAGATGTTCATCATTGTATTTGATATGGGATGTTCTATTCTGGTGGAAGATAAATTTACAAATTATTATTCTATACATTTGATATTCAATTTTCACCTTATATAAGTCAAATTATTAGTTGATACTGGACAACCTCTAAACTATGAACCTAAGGTATTTATTCATGTGATTTTCATATTATGAAGAGTTATTTATGTATATATCATTGTGTTGTGCACCATTATATTGGGTGGTTCTTTAAATTGGATACATATCCTTGATAATAATTGTTAAGTATGACATATTTGATTAAATATGCTCATTAATTCGTGTTATGGGTTTTCAATCTGGATTTAGAAACACCCCTTGTGTGTGTTGGTTATATAAATGGATCAACATGGGTGGTCTTTGAATCTTGAATGCCCTTCAGGTGTGACATTCATTTCGTTGAGTTTTAAATGTATTAATGGAATATTAATAAAATTTATAATAAATAGGGAAGGTAATCTATAAACATGTTTCTTCTCCATTAAAAAATATTGTTAAGATTGAGTTGATTTTTTAAATGAAATTCCCTTGTGATTAGTTAAGGGTATGTCTTATATGATTATCCCTTTCGATGAAATTTTATGATTCAATATGAATTTCAATTTTTATTTTTATGCCCATATGAGATAGATAGATACTATGTGGTGAAATTGTTTATTTAATCCATAGAATCTAGTTATAACATTTTCATTGTCAGTATTTTAGAGGAATACCATACAAGATGGGACTGTGACATTAGCCACCCTTGGTCTATGTTTTGAGTTGTAATGATCCTTGTTTAACTATGACTTGTTAAATGATGTTGTTCAATGGAATTGATGAATGTTTTTGATTTCGTTAAATTCTTGTTATACATGGGGGACACATGGATTCAAATAAGAATTCCATGGATAAACACATTTTTGCAATTAACTTTTATGAATGAGGGATACTTTATTTTCCATGGTTGTGCTTATAGTGTATTTGACAGTTATATGCAGAGGGAGATGTGGAATCTCCATAGATTTTCAAGGACATACTCAATGGTTGTTGATAATTAATTCCATGGGTGATACATCTGATCCCTTAATTGACTACCAAGGAAGGACTCATGTGGCATAGATGTTATACCACACATAGAGCAAAACCTGGGTTCCTGATAGGTTCTCCATTGATTGTCTTGTAGGGCGTTGATTCATATTACACCTCGAGGGATAAATGGATTCTATCATTAGAAGACCATGGACAAACTCATGTTATAAAATTATTTAATCAATGAAATTAATTTTATATGATGTGTTTACCAAGATAAAGCACAAGCTCAGATTTAGTCACTGGCTTAAACCTATTAGATTGCTCACTTAGGTATTTTATCAACTTATGATTATATAGGGTACACTGGGCATCCAATGGGTCTTAAGTGTCATAAATTATATGAAATTGAATCGTTAATTGAGAATTATTAAACTACATAAGCATGAATTTTAATTAATAGACATATCTCTTTATTGAATTTGATTAATTTAGATAGACTTCAATTGAAAACCTGGACTAATAGTATGTTCACTTTTGTGTACTTTCTTACAATTCTATTATTATTATCTGCACATTGTTTATATATATATATATATATATATTAAATGATTTTATATCACAAACATTCGGTGGTTTTCTACTATGATTATATATCACACCTTTTTTGAACCACCTTTCGGTACTCCAATAGAGCATTTTATTTTAGGTATTGATAAGGTATTGTTCCGTACTATATGTTTTTTAGGATTGTTTAGATGCATGGGAGCATAAGAAAAATATGGGGCTAATGATGCTAATGGATAGTTTCAGCCTTTTTTAAATTTGACAGAGGTATCGTATATCATTCTTGTATACATGTTTGGTTATATTTCTAGAGACTTTTGACATGTATTGTAATTGTCAGTTTTTATATTAGAGGTATTCTAGAATTTTTTATTTATCATTATTATTCTATTTATATATTGTATTATTATTGTAATAATTTTTATGCTTTAATGTTATTTATTCTCCTATGTTACACTATAGTATTGAGGGAATAGTCTCCCCACTTACAGTACTAGGCCCTCTCTGCTTGATGACAGCCTCTGGAATTTGGAGTTTTGTTCATTATCCCTTGTGATCCACCAGGCTCAGGGCACTGCTGATTGGTGTCTGAATTAAGGATGTTACTATAATGTATACTTATATGATTCTTTCCATATTTTTTGGTGTCCGTCACATAACCCCCCCCCCCCCGCCCAATAAAATAATTTATTATTAACATCGAAAAAGAGAACATGTTTACAATAATGTGACATTTAGTAATGATATTCCAATTGATAATTTACATGAACATATTCCAACTCCTTATCATCAAATAATAAAATATTAGGATGTTCACTATTATTTTCATCATAGTTATGTTTATAATTTTAACACAATAAAAACTAATACGCATTTCCAAAAACTATTTTCCTTGAATAATTATACATATTTACATTAATATTGACCAACACATCTCAATCCCCATTTGGATAAATTTATATTAACTTTAAGGGAATTACTGCTTTATAAAAAGAGTAATATTCACATTTATGGTCACTAAATGTTACTCTTTACATTTTTTCAGAAAATCACATGTCCAAAACTTTTCATGACTTACTTTCGACCATTATAAACTTTTATATGTTAATTTTGAACTTTTATAATCAGAGACATACTACAACTAGCCACTTAGACACAATATTCTATTTCAAATATTATTCAAAGATAAAAATTTTCATTTCTGTAAGGAAATAAGACTTATTTTATTTTTGTAGTAATAATAAACAATAATCTATTGAATCCATATGATATATTGTTTTATATATGTTTGATATTTCCATATATAAAAATTGGTACTTATAAAAATATGCCCCTAACGGGTGATGGGGAATATTCCCATAAATGTTCACAAAAGTTTGATAATAAAATATTCCTTAATGAAACATTTCTTACCATATCGTATTATCGAAACTTCTTATAGAATATGTTGAATCATATACCTTGTGTATATAATTAATCATATCTATTATTTTTTAATAGCTCATTGTTAACAAAAGTTTTTATCACATAGAATAAATGAGATAATGGTACACATCATTTAAATTTACATTTAAGATTGATATATTTTTTGAAATTAAAATTCATAATATAATAAATCTTTGTTTCATCATTTAAATGTATCCTCTATGAATTGATAATTAATCCATTGATTTTATGCTCATTCTCATTTAAAAAACATATAAAATATAGATTCTATATCCTATAAAAAAAGAAACCAGGAATGTATTTTTATAACATTAATATTGAAAATATATAATATAGGAAGTTTTAGATACTCATTTAGGTAACATAATCAATTCAATCACGTAAAATCATCAATCAATCATATTAAATACATTATGTTGTAATGGTATTGACTAGATACTTAATGAAATGTCAGTAGACTCTCTAGAAAAAATTTATTATAATTTATAGACATTTACCCACTTATATTGCTTATGCAATACTATAAAGTAGAAATCATGCGTTCAATTAAACTAATCACAACACTTGACAATATTACATAAAAAATTCCTTTAACTCACTTTTCGTTCCAAAACATTTCCAGAGATGATAGTAAGATGAATCCCTTAACTGAAACAAACATTATAATTAATATTGAGTTTGTAAAATTGATTTAGTATATCCAACATTATTGAATATATTACCATGGAATAACCATACATAGAAATATTTTCTTCTAATATTGAGAAAATTTAGTTGAATCATTTTATAGTTCTCACAAGAATCTAGATTATCTTGATAAACAATCTAAACACTTGGTTACAATGGAAGGTGTTTCTCTAACACATAAAATATCATAAACGCAAAAACTATTATTTTGATACTATTATTATAATTTTAATAATTTAATAATATATTGACTAATTATTAATAGAAATAAATATTAATGATGGTTCTGCTATTATATTATAGAAAACAAAATTTAGGAGATGATAATAACGTTTTATTGAAACACAATTAGGGTTATAATTAAATCAAATTCTATTAAAATGATAATAACTTTAGAATTCATCACATCCATAAGTATGATATAATCAATAATTTATCATGAATTACATTGGTTAATCATGTAAATAATCCTCGGTTGTATTTGTTAGACAACAATCATCAACAAAATGGTATATGTATCTAGGATAATGGAGAAAAAAACTCATTATCTCATCCATAATGTGAATTATACCAACATTACATCTCTATTGTACAGACCATTAGAGTTTCCAACTATGTGTATCCCAAGGAAAAAAATATTAAAAAGGAACCAATCTATTATTGTCACCTCATTAGTTTTTTTCATACACAATATAATTCATTAGCACTAAACTGTTAGTGTAAACCATATTAAATGATAGATATATTAAATATTTCAATTATAGAAGGAATATAACACTTTGTATTTCAAAGGTATTTGATCTTACTATCTTATCTGATGTTATTACCATTATATATACTTTGTTCTATCAAATTATAATATAAATCTTATTCTGTCCAAAAATTAAATATGTTCAATCAATTTTGATGTTTAAGTATTTACACAACCCATAGTTTGTTTCAGTCCCCCAAAAATTGAATCCATACATATCATAAGATATATATATATATATACTTATAAAATTAAAATAATATAAGAACTATTCATAAAAATGTTTAGGATTGATTTTTTAGAATATCTCTTATGATGTATGTAGAGATCCACACTTATCTAAAATCTTCTTTTTTAGAATTTTTAATCAACCTCTAAGATATAATATTGTTGGGGAATAGTTATTACTTGTGTTATAAAAAGATTTTTAGAATATAATTTTTTTAAATACTAGAGAATAGATGCATCACATCAGACATGAATCATCTGAAAAAGGAGTTTTTTTAGTTAGATATTATTTAAAATAAATAATTTCAGAATTTTTTGAAATGAATTTTTTTAAAAATCATTATAGAGAAATTTTAAAGCTATACAAAATATGTAATAAGGTGATTTTATGATATTTCATGATTCGAAATATCAATAAGATTTCAGGATATTATCTAGTGTTAGATGAAGAAAAGATATGTAAATTGTTTTGGTGTTTCCATGAAATATGTGTTTTTCAAATTCACCATCAAAAGATTTATCTGAATAAATTTTTATATTATGCTGAGTTTTATCATATGAGGAATTTATACCAAAATTACATGTTCTATCTGATTTAGAAGTCTTATTAGACTAATAATTTCTATCTAAGGGAGAAATTATATCAGGTGGAGAAGTTATATTAGTCTGATACATTCTATCAGAATGGGAATTTATATAATAATGGGTTGTTATATCAAACTGTGAAGTCATAAAGGACTCATATGTTCTATTAGAAATCATGTTTATATTATTCTAAGAACATTTATCAAACTAGAATGATCAATTGGAATTTAAGTTATATTATATTGAGAAAATATTTTGGACTGAGAATGTGGGAGAATGTTATAGTTTTACATGATGTGGTGTAGTAGAAACATGAATCTGGATGATAGTTTTATATGTTATTAATCATCTCTATCTTGTTGAAAAAAAATTTCATTTTTATTTAAGTATTGGAGAAAGAAATCATATTTTTTATGTTCTAATTGGTTCAAGAGAATATTTATTTTGGAAGGAGTTATGTATTAAGATGATCAAGACTATCAATTTATGGACAATTTTTCTTAATTTTGTCATCAATTGAATGTTGGAATTGATATGATATGGATAATATATGATGTTTTAGGAAGGAACCATAAGAAATTATATTTTTTGACTTGGTAAAATATGAATTTCAACTATGAATAAAATTTATATATTCATAAATATAGGTGACTAGGAAAATAATTTATGTTTTCAATTATTACTATATATGGACCACATATGAATACATGGGGAAAATGAAATGGTACTTAACATTTATAATTAATTTAGAAATGTTGGTATCCTAAAAAATTAGTGTTATAAGTGAGTTTTGAAACCGAAGTAGTTTTTTTTTGAAGAAGTGTTTATAGATTAAATTATTCTAATTAGAACATTGCACTAAACAATGTTTAGATTACTAGACTGAGGGAATCATATTATGGATTTCGGTATGAGAATTGAGCTTTTTTTGGAATCATAGTTTATAAAACATGTTGAACTGAATTTTTTGGAATCACACATATGGAGAATTGGTTCATTGTACTGATTCCACCAAACATATGATATTGGATTCTAGTAAATCGAATAAATATCAAACTGAGATTCTTAGGAAATATCTTATTGAGAAGCTTTCATTTGTTTAATATTTTTTTATCTCAAACATTTTATGAAAAAAATATATCTAATAAGAGTTATTGTAATAATTACAATCAGGATATAAAATGATTCTAACATGAGTTAAAATAAATCATATTCACTTCTTCTTAATATTTAATTTCTACAGACCTAAGGGTTTGTCTTTGGAAAGGATAATGTTTCTCACACTAAGGTTAGTCCTTGTAAATTAATTATTCTCTGTTCTATTTACAATTAATTAATGTAATTATTTTTTTAAAATATTATACATACAAAATATTATCAACTTTCATTGAATAATTTCCTAAAAATTAATAATTTTAAAAATAATACAATTTATTCTACTTCCCACCCATTTTAATTAGTATTCGATACATTTAAACTAAATGTTATATTAGGTGGAAGGTTCCTTTATTGAATCATAGTCACAAATAATCAAAATTATTTTAATCATAGAGTCATTACTATATTTGATGAAAAAATATAATATGGTATTAAAAATATAAATATTCTATATCCTCTATCATTTTTCCTATAAGTTTTTTATGCCACTATAATTAGTTTCCCACCCATTAAGATAGATGATCCATTGAATTTTGAAGTTAATAGAAATATTAATTTTGGTGGAAAATATATAAATTTTACTATTATTTCCCTTTCAATAAATATTTATATGAACGTCATGGGTCTCAAACCATCAAAGAGTTTTTGAGACAAGCTAAAAATTATTTTTTAATGGAATAATAAGGTAAATGATGTAATGAAAAAAATCTGGAATATTATGCCTCAAGATATCATAGTGATATATAAAGAAAAAATTGAATAATATATCCTTGAATTAAATTATGGTTTTTTCAACATAATAGGATTTTGAAATTTTTTAGAATATTCAACAATTCTGATGAAATTCATGAGAAAATATCATGACAAGATTGATACTAAAAAAATTTTATTAGAAAATACCGATGATTAATCTCTCGATGAACTGTCTAACACTCTTATTTCTTATGTACTGAGGAAATAAATATTTATAAAAATGAATATAAAAAATGAAATGGATTTTAAAGCTAGGTGAATGATGAAAATTCAAGAAGTGTAAGATATTGATCCTTGTGATTCTAAAGATAATGAGGATGATGAGTTGAATTAAAAGATCACATTCCATATGTTATATAACATTCATATAGGAAAAGGAAAATACGATGGAAAAATTCCATTCAACTGATTTCAATGTGGTTTATTCATGAAAAATTTTATAAATTTCCCCAAGAATAAATCTAGGGAATATCAAGATAAATCTGGTAAAAAAATCAATAGTTGAAGTGGAAAAAGTCTCTAAAATATAAAACTGATCGAAAAAATGGGATGTCGTTTATAAGAAGAAAAAATGTTTAGTGAGTAAGAAATATGAATCAGATAAAGAAAAAAATAGCAACTATATAGATGAATGTTAATAGACGTTTTAGAAATTTATTATAAATCTTAACAAAACTAAATATTCTATAAATAGTAAAAATGTAGATGGAGGTGAAGAATATTATAGAGATTATTGTATTATATCATAACTTGTTGTTATTATTGAGAATAATAAATCTATATATAAAGTAATAATAATGATAAAAAGATATAGTTGAAACATTATTAAAGGTTGAAAATAGGTTTTTGAGAAAGAAGAACAATATATTTAAGAGATAATTGGTAATAAAGTGTGAATAACTGAATATGTAAATATAATGGAAGATCTCATTAAGGAGATGGAAAATAAAGATGATTAATTCAATAAGATACAATACAAACTTTTTGAGGATGAAAATACAGTGATAATATTTACCTAAAAAATGTTATGCCTTTGAATATAAAATAATAATCATATAAAGATATATATAATTATCACTTCTAGAATCATTGGAAATATAAACAAACTAAATTAAAATATTCATTTTATTTTTCTAACCATTCATCTTTTGGAAAATATTTTGGTGATTATTGGAATAAATGGGGATGTCCAAAATCTAGGAAATTCTGAAAATTGAAAAATTATACACATAATAGTATTTCTATATAGTGATATTGATTTAGAATAAAAAGAATTTATCATCCTCAATAATGTTTCTATGAGAAACACCCTACATCAAATTAGAACTGGGATTTGATGGATTTTGTTGGTGTTGCGGGATTTATTGTTACAAAGCTTATATTTGTTGACAAAAATTACATATATTATCAAATTATACCAGAAAATGTTGAATGAATGGTTGAATATGTATGAGTAATTATCCTAAAACTAAAAAATTTGCAAGGGAAATAATTTAAAACATTTGAAAATTTCCATTGGGAAAAAATTTAAATGTATGGAAGAGGTGTGTAGAAGATGTGAAAAAGTAGATCATCATCACTAAATATGTAAGACTCTCCTTCTAGAACAATTGTTATATTGTATAAAGGAAATGGATGTTGGAAAGTGGAATGTTTAATAATGGTTTTTTTGTTGAGGTAGATTTTGATGAATGTAAAAAAGAAAAAAAATCATAAATACACCATAGTGGTTTTTCATAACACATGAATGGTGACATTAATTTCTTAAAATATGTTGCAAATAATTATATTTCATTTTTTACCATTGGAATTGGTAGTTCAACAAAATCAGAGGAATCAAAATTGGGTAGATTAGTGAAAAAAAGTTTAATTCTAACTATATCATAATTTTTTATGGGATATAACATACCACATTTAGTATAACTTAACTTTTTGATGATTTTAAAGAATTTAATTTTATAAACCATTTTTCAACCATCATAAATTTTAAATATGTAAATATTTTTATATTAAAATAAAGAACCAGTGGAAATCTATTTTAAAGGAGAGATCTGGATAAATAGTGTTATGAATGTGCTAAAGTCAAGAATAACTTATGGATTTTTAGGCTTGTACACCATGGGTAGAAAATAATTAATATGATATTTAATGTTGATATTGTTATAAATTTTATAATATTTAAATAAGAAGAATAAAAATATTGTTTATCTTTTCATAAAGGGAAAATCCCAAATAAAATTCTTAAAAAGATCAAATTAAGTTGACCATACCTCTTTATCTTATTCATTATGATTTATGTGGGTCAAAAAAATAAGAATCAATTTAAATAAAAAAATTCACATTATCACTTTTATTGATTATTTCACTTCAACTAAAAACATCATGTATGTGAAACATAATTCTGAGGTTTTAGAGATATTCAAATTCATCAGAAAATATTTTAAGATTGAATTAAGGATTTATTCAAATAATTTTATAATATAAAATTGTAAGAGATTCATATTAAATTTTATTGAAACATTTCTATGAAATCATTGAATAATAAATAAATATAGTGATCCATACACCCCATAATAAAATGGATTAGTATAATGGAAAAATAGAAGTTTTTTATAAATTTAAAGAACCATTTTATCAAAATACAAGGATTAAAAAATCTTCTAAAGAGAAACAATAAATAATACTATAAAAGTATAAATAAATTGTGTTTGAGGTAAAAATCCAACATTAATTCTTAATAATTATATTTTATTTTATACATTAATGTTTTTGGAAGTCAATAATTACTAAAAAATTCCATATCATTGAAAATTCTATTAGATATCTAAAGATTGAATTTTCATAAGTAATTACCCAATGAAAGAATATATAGTTGTCAGAAAAAGCATTTAAAAAATTTGGTGGACACATATGGTAGGAAATTTATAAAAACTAATATTTATTTAATATATAAATTTCAAAATCATGAGGTAGAAAAAAATAGATATTACAAACAATAGTGGAAGTGGGTAAAAATTGAATTATGAATATTTAGAAGAGTTGTTTCATTAAGAAAAGGGAATTTTAAAGAGAAACTATGAAATTTCATAATTTAATGAAACATGTCGAAACCAAAAATATTCATGGGAATAATATAGATACAATATATAAAATAATAAATATTGATATTAGAAAATAAGACATCCAAACTTTCACAAATTAATACAGAATCAGTCTTAGATAAAATTTAACAAAAATAATAGGTTTATTAAATGAATGGAAATCTTTATTATATTTATAAAAACAACACAATGGAAACTTCTTCTACACCTATAAAATATAGATTTATTTGGATCAAAACGGGTGTAAAAAAACAAATTTAATTAACATTGTGATGTTTTAATAAATAAAGAAATACTTGTTTGTAATGTCATTTCACAATTTAATAGTTAATAATTTTAAGAACCCATTTTCTATATTTCATGATTAGTAGGTATTGGAATTTTTTTAGTAGTGGTGTAAAATATTAATTAAAATGTTTATCACATTGATGTAAAGACGCCTTTTAAAAATGGCGAGATTAAAGAAAATTGATATATTGAACACCCATGTAAGATTGTACTTGATAATTACTGAATAATTTATTGTAATTTTATGAATATTAATATGGGATAAAACAATATCTATGTTCTAGGTATTCCAAAAATGA
Organism: Viscum album; assembly: GCA_963277665.1. NCBI lineage: Eukaryota > Viridiplantae > Streptophyta > Magnoliopsida > Santalales > Viscaceae > Viscum > Viscum album. Next base: position 25,311 of record CAUJRU010000986.1, read on the forward strand.
CAGTTGTATAAATAAGTATGCTTTTTCTGAAAGAATTGTTAAAAGAAACATTTATTTAAAATAATAAAACATTAGAACAGTAATTATAATTGTTTATGTTGATGATAACTTTTTTTGTGGATATGAAGAAATGTTTTTTAATGAATTTTCTATGGAAGTGATGAATAATTTTGAAATTAATGTTTTAATATAATTAAATATATTTGGGTTTAAAAAGTTAAAAAAAATATCATTCTATATCATGAAATTTATTCAACAGAATTTTTAAAATGTTTGGTGTGGTAGAGACTAAATTAGTTTCAAATATTATTAATGTGAGAAATTTTTTGAGTAATTATAAATATATAAAAATAAATAAATAGAACATATTTAGTAGTTGACATGAGTTTTCCTATATCTCACTGCCTCAATACATGATATTGTTTGTGATGTGAATTTGTGTTCTAGATATGAAATTGATCTGAAATAGTCTCATATATTTCTAGAAAATATAATTACGAGATATGTTAATATAAAAACTCATATGTGATATATTATAATTGAAATTTTTATCTATTATTTATTTATTATACTGATTCATATTGGGTTGGTGATTGAAATTCAATAAAATCAAACTCACAAGAAACATTTTACATGGTAGAATATTGTTTGATTTGGAATTATATGAAATAGAGTTTAGTAAAAATGATATTATTTGAATAATAAAATTTATGAAATAGTGTTCATGTAATAATTATTATTGGGGTGGTGATTAATATGGAATAAAATAAACATTATGGGAAAATTAAATTGTGTGAAAATTAACAAAGTACATCGATACCTGAACCATATTTAATACAATTCCATCTCACATATTAATAAGATATTCATGATATGTTTCATATAGATATATAGGTAGATCTGAGATGTTTGTAATTGAATATATTAATAATTGGTTCATCGGACTGAGTCTATCAAGTTGAATCCATCATACACTGGTGAATCAGATAAAGGCATATTAGACTGAGATTTGATATAGATCTCTTATGGAGTAGTTTTAAAAATAATATTATTATTTTTGTTTCAAACTGATTTTTTTTTAAAAATAATATTATTTTTTATAATAATTCTTTTTGAAATATATAATCCTTCTAACCTAAATGGACACACATTCTATTCTCATCTTAATTATAGAAATTTATCATTAACTGATGGGTGTGATTATAGCTACTATATAGGTTCTCACACTGATCCAAAACCATGAAAATTATGTAGTACTTTATTACTTTTATATTTATTAATGAAATTTAGTTTTCTAAATGATGAAAATTGACAAACTTTTATAAGTAACATGGGTTATGTTTACTAATGTTGAGATTTGTAAAAATTAAACAACTGACTCAACTCCCCCCACCCCTCTTAGTTCTTATTTGATCTTGTGAAACTAAAATAATCCATGATTTAATATATTGATCATAACATGAATCTTCTATATATATATAATTAAAAATATCGAATTACATCTAATATAAAGGATTAATAGGTGATATCCAGTTTTTGATATTATCTTTTAAATGTTAACTCTTAACATTCAAGTGAAGAATCCTTTTACAAATGAATCTTCACATAATATTCAATGAAAAGTAGTTAAATTTTCTATGATAATCCCAGGAAATATCAAGAATAATGTAATTACATAGAAACAAATTGTACTATGTAATTTCTCATAGACAGTTCTATAGAATCCTTTTTCCATTACTAATGTTCTCCTCCCAATAATTAAATATCGTTTACTTTATATCAATATACAAAAATATTTTACAATATAAAAATTATATTATATAATTTATGTATATCTTACCATATGATATACTATTTACATATCATATATATAAATGGTATTAAGAAAATATACCACCGTCATATGATACATGGGAGACTGGATATAATGGTGGTTAAGTGTATAAAAGTATACGGATTTTATAATAAACTATGTCTGTATTTCTCATTCATTTATAAATTCATAATCCTTTTTATAAATAGTGTAATCAAAAACACCATTAATTTTTAAATTTTCATTATACCTAATCATTGACCACTATGGAATATTATAGTATTTTATTATTTTTGGGATTATTATAATTATGTTATCTTGTATTATGTTGTATTAAATTCAAAGGAAACCAATCATGACTTTCTATATTGGAAGAAATTTAATAATATACACCAAGGGATCTAACAAATATAGACCTTAGTATATTTATATGTATAAATAATTATCAAATATATCTATATATTTATTTTCATGTGAACCTTCATATTTTACTCATCTCTAATTCCAACCATTATGATAATTTAATTAGCGGTGGTTCAATATTTTCTTGATCGTGTCGTAGGTACTTCTTATCAAAGATTGGATATTTACTCTTATTTGATTTCTATGAAATTTTTTCTTATAAATGAATTTGAATAAGTATACTCATGTTCATTCATGTTTATTTGACATGTGATGTTTCAATCTAAAAAAAAATGAATTTCCTGGGATTTAATTATTCATATTAGTTTATCTAGTTTATAAAGTCTATAATGTGTCAATAAAAATACACTAGGATGATATATTCATTATTTATTAGTTCTAAAAATGTAACAGGAAAACATATTATATGAGTTTTTAAATAAGTCTTATCATAAATATCCTCGATGTATTGCCCATATTGATATACCATTTTAGTTATCCATGATCACATCAGACCCCTTTTTTCAAATGTAGAAATATCATTTTGTTATAGACCTTCAATTTCATTATATTTTTAGTTATTGAATTAATAATTATTATAAATACGTTAAATTTTTATCATATCAAGATTATTTTGAATTTTTTTACAATTATATTTATGTTTCTTCATAAAGAACCAATGGATCATTTGGAATTGGTATATTTATGGTTTTATTTATCCAAATGTTAATCCATGATAAGGTGAGTGTCACCCCACTATGGTATGTGTTACATAATTGTTGATTATAATACAAAATAACTCTAATCATTGTGTATTAGATATCAATTTTCCACCTATCTTATTATTATTATCATTTTATTTAAAGATTACTACAAATCACATATGGTTGTTTTGATAATGAATTTAATGTCATGGGAGTATGAAAAACAGCACTTAAAGGGGGAGTTTTATAATGGTTTCAATGGATGGATGCAATTATTTGGATCACTATATAAAATTTTAATCATTTAAACATAATTTATATTATTCAATGAATGAAGAAAATTTAAATAAATTTTTTTTATGGTATATATTTGCATCTTTGAAGATAATTCTCTTACATGATATAACTCTATCATTGACCCCCTTCATTATTTTTCTTAGAGGCGATGATAGTGTTATGTCTAAATGAGAATAATTATAGTCTATGTTTTTTGTGATTCCATTTTCACATGTGTATCCTAAAACAAATTCATATGTTTTTATATAAAATTTGATAAATTTAACTACCTTATTTTAATAATATTTTGTAGTTTACTATATTTTATATAATTCAGAAACATATTAGAAAGAAATAATAATTTAACTAAACATGGTATTTTTATGAATTTATTTTTATTTTGAACATTATTTATAATGCGCATACCATAATGTTGGTATGTTGATGATTATAGGTGAAAAGGATTCCATGTCAGGCCAATGTGAGTTGAATATCTAAAGGTGTATCTACAAATTAATATAGTCATTGGAGAAGATATGATTATTTGATGAAAACATATATTTTTTTTATATGATTGATGTATATATCACAAGTAAAACTACAAGATATCATAACTGGTGATATACTATATGTTTAAAGAAGAAAGAAATGGTTCCTATGATATCATGTTATTGTCATTTATTTCTGATATAATCCTTTATAATATAAGAATTTCACACCCATATATTGGAGAAATATGGGAAATATTCTATCTTTATTTTTTAACTATATCAGAAAATAAATTCATATTTTCAAATAAAATATCTGTATATTAGTAATGGTACGTGGGTCTCTATTTCAGGTGGGGTCGTGTAAAAATTCCCTAAAAAATTTATTTTTTATGATATTAAATTCCACCAAGAACGAATGAGCTTTATAGATATTCATGTATATTTCAAATCTATATCAGATAGGTTACAAGAAAATATAGCTAATGAAATAATTTGATACTAGATGTTGCCACATATAATAAATGATATCGACAATGATGATTTATTCAAAAAATATATATATCAAAATCCATGATCCAATAGAAATCAATGTGATCATTTTTTATATCATAAACTCATTATTAATATTAGGAATGATAAAATACTTACTATTCCTGTCACCGTTAATATATAAATATATAACAATATTTATATAAAATACTAAAACACAATATACCATTCATAAATCCATCAAACAACATGTCCAATTGATTGTTTATGATTCAAGATGATTGAAATAATAAAAAACAAAAAATTTATAAATTAAATCCATTTCATAAATAAGTATAAATTATGTGACACTATATATATATATGGGCTCCAGGAAAGAATGTAATCCCCATACAAATTTTCTAAATAAATAATAGAAATCCCCAACAACAAATCCATATGAATCTCTTTCATGGAATGAAGAAAATTTAATGATCATTGGCCATTAATCCAAAACATTTAGAGAAGAAGATGAGTGAGAGTGGGTCTCAAAACATCTAGTCCCCACATGGATAAATAATTAAAAGATTTCCATTCCATATATAATGATCTCATGCAACCCAACTGATATATATAATTCATGAAAATTGTATAGATCCCTTGTGAATAATAATTTCATGAAATCTATTATTTTTTGATTTCATTATAAGTTGGATATTGTTTTATATTTTTTTCATCCACTCTAATGTAATAAACTATTTTATAGAAAACTAACAATATTGTTTATCCAAGTAAAAATAAAATAATGTTTTTTCATCATGATTGAATATGTGTTTCTTATTTCTTAAACTATTGTTAAAATATGATATTTATTTTTATATAAATTTTGGATGGTTATAGTGATGATCCACATTCCTTTATACACTATTCCTCTTATCTTCCTATTATTTTCACTATTTTCTCCATTACATGATGAAGTTATATAGTGATTTGTGGATTTATTTCATGATCATAGCCCATGTGTATATGATCTATATATGAACATAGACAATAAAGATAAGTTTTTGTGGTTATATACTTATGATTTATGTTTATAGTATATCAAAAAATAAAAGAATTAATATAATCCAACAACTGATATGTCTATATTTTAGAGATAATTAAAGAGATATAAAATATTTTCTTTGAAAAATGATATATATTTACACAACTGATTAATAATATAATGATAGAGATTTATTTTAGAAGAACAATGACAGGAAACTCCACATGAATGTCCCAATAATTTATTACCATTCCTTATAACTTCACATTATATATATCATTTCTTCTGTGAATTTGAATAGCCATTATTTTATTAAATTTAAATTCCTTTATGAAACATAAAAATATCAAAATCAATAATATAAATATTTAATTGTGTAAATAAAAACTTTTAAATATATGACTTCTGTTTTACACTATAGTTATTTCTAAGTATAATTTAAAAATTTATTGAGGTGAAGACCCTTATACAAGGTCCTTTAGATCAACACTTTCATTATTCACTGGGATGAATATTTTCAATTTTATTTCACTAGATATTTTTTATTCATTGATTTTTATTATTGTTTATTTATTTAATTTAATATATAATTTAATAAAATCATATAATCAAGTACATAATTTTTATTAATTAAATATTCAAATATTAATTAAAATGTTTATGAAGCATGAAATATTCAATGGATGAAAAATCAGTACCAACATGATACATAGAATTAGTTTGTTCTTATGGTGAAACAAAAAACTATCCTTGATGTTATTTTGAGACAAATATCACATGTTAATAATATAATTTAGAATTAGAAAACATATCATTTTAAATATCTAGATAAAATAGTGGAAAAATAAGAAAATACATTACTAATGATTAAAACATAATTTGGGGAGGTCAAGGAAAATTTCAATGAATACTCAATGATTGGATTTTCCACAACCATTCCAAAGGATGAAGCTGAAGATGAATATCATGATGACAGATATCAATGAATTCAATAAAATTAGAAACAATACCAGTCATATTTTTTATATTATGTATTGAAAAAATATTTCTCCCATTTATAAAATATAATATGTATCCCCCTTATACCTTTATTTTGAGAATTGGGATACACAAGTGATGTTTTTATTACTACTATTAGGTAGGGGTGGGTGATCTAATAATAATAACAACTACATACCTCCTAGAAGCACTAAAACTGGAGGAATAGTTGAATGGTTATACAATATCACGATTTTTTTATTTTTAATTCACATTTCTATATTTTAAAAAATAAAATAATTTTCACTATGAAAAAATTTTAGACATTATAGAAAATAATACTTATTTTAAAAATTATGATTAATATTCTAATTATAAAGAATATATAGTACGTTTTAGAGGTTAATAAATCATTTAAAATATTGCCTCTTAATTTTAGAAGTTCCTAGAGGAAACGAGTTAATATAAATATCTTGTAGTTGACACACATGAGGGAGATAAAAACAATTAATTTATATTCTTTTGAAAATGTATTTGATGAATGATCATTCTTGATAATAAATTGAAAAATCAATACATTTTTTTACATGGATAAAGTGAAATAAGAGAGAGATGTTTATATGTAACATAATTTTTTTTTCTAATCCTTGAAGAACATAAAGAAATCTAGTAAATAGATATAAAAAAATAAATATTTTGTTGCTTATATAGTATAAGAGTATCCACATACTAAGATCAAAATAAAATATTCACTGGATAACATATTCATTGATTATTTAATTGAGTAGGAGGATCCTTACCTTCATGAACCCCCACTGAATAATATGTACTTCAATGGGAAAGAGTTGTCACAAATTTCCCATTTCGATGGGAAATATGTAAAAAATACCAATATTTTTGGATAACTATTTATAAACACATGTGGTAGTTCCAATTGAGGATTAAAAATACCCATTTAGATTATGGATGGTTGCTACATCATTGTAGTTATAGATAGTGAAAAATGCAACCCTACTTGGATATTTACTAGTGTTCTATTTTCGTTTTTTCATTTCATTTTGTTCTATTTTAAATAAATATCTTTTTTTCTTGTGGGTTGAGAGGATAAACATATAAATAAGGGTTTATAATGTTGTCTAGTGATATAAAATTTTTTTTATCTCGCTATCATAGTTATTTAATATTTTTATATATTTTATATTTTTGTTCTAGATAGAGGATTTTCAATTTATATGCATTAGGGAGGGTTATAAATTATTTATATGTTTTCATCTATTTTTCTAAAAACACTAATAAGTTGTTCCATCTTGAAATTATCACAAAATAATGAGGATATTTTTTATTTGATAATAAATCAGATGATTTAACAAATCAAAATATTATAGTAGTGTTATATAGATGTTGTATTCACTAATTTCAACTCATTAAATCTTTTCATTATCATATATATATATATATTTATATTTATTCATCCAATTATATGATTATTTAATGATTAATTATCATCCATATGGGATATCATATTCATTATTAGTTTATTCTCTTTAGTATCCTATTTATTCATAGTCTAGGGACATGTATAACATTAAATAATTCCCTAATTCTATTTCTAAACTATTTAAATAATATTCACTTATATAGACATGTACAATATTTTTATAAATCACTTTATCGTAAAATTATGCGCACCTTCTCATATTCACATTATTAAATCATTTAGAATCCATTTATTATATTTCATATAAGTTTCATTACATGATAATTGATTTTCAAAAACCATTATCCTAGATAATTGAATGACTACATTTCATCTATATATAGGGAAGGTTGGTTTGAAGTTATATTTTTAGAGTAACACGTTATAATTTTAAGGAATGTGAATTGTTTAAATAGATTATTAGAATATTCTAACCAATTAATTTATTTTTTATAATATATATCATTCTTTTATTCAATAAAAAAAGAATTTATATCAACAATGTTATATATATATAAAAATAAAAAATGGTGAAAATAGAGATAAGAGGATGAATAATTCATAATTTTCATTGTTTGACATCATAATCATTATGAAAAAGTAAACTTTTATTTTAGATGATCCATTTAAAATGGAATATGTGATAATTATTGAATAATTTTGAATTATATTGAGAATTGTACATACAAAATAAAAGCATTCTCATTATCCCTTATGATTTATATCATTTCCCATATGACATAAACTATATAGATAAAATTTAAAAATAACACATTATTGTTGATTATGGACTATAATATTATAGAAATTTTAACCATGGAATGATTATAGTAGATTACATTAACTATGGGATGAAGAATTACTCTACATATTTGATCCTTAACTAAAGAGATAAAATTATAACATGGAAGGACCTTAATGAGAAAGGTTAATAATTAATGAAACATATATATAGGTGTATGAAGATATAGATCAATAATATGGGAGTCATTTTTAAATTATTATAGGTTCTTGATCAATGTGTTAAAATAATTATATCATTATTTATTTTCCATTTTAATTATGTAGGTTAATTATTTATTAATTTCATTAATATAAATTTATATGGGAGAAATTTATGATGAATGTGTTATATGGATAAAATTATTTGTTTTAAATTTTAATTATATAATTTTTTGAATTAATCCATTATATTTTCATAATATATAATAATATTAAAAAATTTGTATTATTTCAATTTATTTTATATATAAGCGATGAATTAACCAAATATTGGAATTTACATGATTTATTATTATTTTTAATATTAATTTTCATATTTGAACAATATTTTTAATTTTGTGATGATTTTTATTAAATGGGAAGAAAAGTTGAGTATAATCTAATTGATTATTATAATGGTTTTGAGATATTATAGAAGCAGTATAACATGATATGGTGATGTAATTAAAAGTGGCATGTTATATATCTGATGATTGTAATGATTTTATAGAATAATATGGTATATCCCAGTTAGGGATATATTATTCTCCAGAAAAAGATGTAATCAACACCAATGAAATAAAATTATCATTGTCTAGGATTAGTATAGTCATTTGTGATTTATTCATGTTTTAGTATATTGTAGAGAAAATGAAATGGATATGATAATATTAATAATATTTATATTTGTTTTCATAGTGTATTATATTTTCTTCAATAAAGAAATAATCATGTTAGTAAATAATCATGTATATCTATTTTAATGGGGTTGAGTAAATAAGTGATATATTTTCAACATTCAATAATTGCAACATTTACTCGGTTTAATGATTAATTTTATCACTAAGTAATTTATATCAATTATTTTACAAGATAATTATGAAGATAAAATAAAATAAAAATCATTTGTAATTTCTTATTAAAATTTATATCGATGCTCATGTTTCAATCATAAAATATTTCATCAATATATTAGAATTCATTATCTAATATAATTTCATTCCCAAGTTATTGATATTACCATATCATTCACATAAATAAACCTAGAGAACCTCCAAAAAAATATATTCCCTATAAAATATATATAATTTAGTATACATAATTATTCTAGAAATAATTAAAAATAAAATAAATACATAAAACCAAAGGATTATTGTTGTTATGATGACTCTATTAGATTAAAATTAATTACAAAAAAAACATAGAAGAAATTAAGATAATATTGTTATAGAAGATATTCAGTCATGTGTCTTATATGTATGTACCCAGTAGAGTGAAATAATTTTCATCTATATTGGGTAACTAAATAAATAAATGGCCAAATAAAAAAGACTCATGAAATTTTAATATGTAGAGAAGAAATTATAATGGGCATGGGTACTGAATCAGAGGTTTTCATATAAGGATATGAACTAGAGTGTATGACATAAATTATAATTCCCCCATGGGGGATTCATTGTAAGAAAAACAAACCATGTAAAATTAATCCATGAATCCTTATAGATATAAGATAATTCATATAAATTGAAGCCACAACATAGGGAATTATAAATTTTTAATATCATCTTGTTCATATTTACATTTTATTTTCATTCTAAATTATACATTTTTTTTTATTCTCTTAATATAGTACATATCAATTTAACTTTAGTATTGATCACATAGATAAAAAATAATGTACTTGTTCACGAGATTGAATTTGGGTTTCTTATTAATTAATGTAATTTTAGTCATAGTTATAGAAGATTAGATATGAATATATAGTTTTTGGTGATGATACAACTTTATCTATACTCTCATTAACCACTCTTCCTATTATGTTGGATTATTTTTTCAGTACGTTTTTACTATATGGTAGTTTCAAATAAATTCAAGGTCATCCAACTATGTGACACAAAATTATAAGAACCCCGAACCCCGTTTCCTAGAGACGATTCCTTAATTCATTAAATTGGTATGATTATAAGTATGTTGTATCCTGAAGGAACAAATAGTTCATTTGAATTAGAAAAACAGGTATGTCCATAATAGATTCATTACAACATGAAATGAAGTAAAACATAGTAACTATATTGGAAACACCAATACACTTCTAGATTATTTGTGAAATTCATTCTTAATATACATATTCACATCCCAAGGAAAAATAAAACATAAAAAAGTGGTGATATAATATTATTAATTAGGATAAGTAATATGTCATAAGTATAAATGTAATGAATGTTGGGTAATTAAAAGTACAAACACCACCATAAAAATAACTTGATCATAAAATGGAATGAATTAAAATATAACTAAAAAATTATATAATAAAATATAACCATGGAAATTATTCTAGACTAATAATTACATGGAAAATATATTACTAGTTTCATAATGAGGTAATGCATAATTTTGGCCATCATAAACATATTTTTAAGCTGTAAACCAAGACACCATACATAATGGGTAAAAATCTAGTCCAGTTTGACTCATGAGACATACTAATGCTTTTAGGGTATATAGTGGGACTCACCTTTCACTTTCTATGTCCAATTAAATACACATATGAACATGATTAAAAATAAACAACATATACATATTAAATATAAATAACGTTTTCCAATCTAAAAAATTGATCTCCAGCCATTTTGAGTAGTGTGTTCAATGGTTTTACGATTGGACATCTACATTCAATATAATCATAAAACATTTAATAAAATATGTTTGATGATAAACATAAGAGATATACGTAAATAAATAAATAAATTTAAATATAGGTGTTGATATCGACAAAAATACACTACTAAAATTATCGAGTAATTCCTGAGAAAAGTGTCCATTTTTACATTTCAATGAATATTTCATATAGAAAAATAATTTTTATTTATCGTGACTATATTTATAAATAAGAAAATGAAAAAATTATTGTTTTAAATGAAAAAATAATATATTTAGGGAAAAATGTGTCCTAAATTTTTTTTACCGATTGTTCTTGAAAATGGGTAACTAATCACAATGTTCCCTTTAATCCGGTTGGGTATCAAGAAAAATTGAGAAGGAAACCTTGTAAAATATTTTTTATCTCATAAATGAATGAATTAATGATATTTAAATATGAGTTTATAACATATAAATATTATTTATAAAAATTTTATAAAAATAATGAACAATTATGTTTGTATATAAATGAATAAAGAAAAACCCAAATGAAAATGGAGGTTTCGGAAGAAAACCCTTAACTTATGTCTAAATGTGTTTTGTGCTTGACCATAACAACATGGATAAAAAAATTTAAATAATTAATTAATTAATAACCTTATTTTAATTTATCTTATTTTTTATAATTTTATTATGTCCATTTTTTACCATTTTTATTAGTCATAAGATATAATTTTATTGCTCTAGAGCATTCATTTGAATGGTTTTAATGATCGGTATACGAGTACATGATAATAGAATTTCATGTAGAATGGGTGTAATTACAAATAATTGACATTATATGATATTAATGATAATAAATAATACTAAATGGTAATATTATTCATTTGTTTATGTGGTATTAGGGTGTGTGTTTAGATAAAACCTCAGTGATTATCATTTAGATTATTTTGGCAGGTTTTCAATCATTACAAACTCGTTTTGTCTCATGAATTAATATAATTTTTATATACTAGTTATAGAACACTAAATTGGTATTAATAATTATATTATATTCTTTTTTAACAATAATAATGGTTTCATTAATATCCTTTATGGAGAAATTTATAAAAGAAAATATGTCATCCATGAAGGTTGTTAATCGGCACCACACAAACGATGATTTCATTTTTAAAATAAAAGAAAGAGATATGTAGGATTGATGATGGATATTAAATTAACGTGATATTGTTAAATTATATATATTTAATTTTTGTTATCATTTGGAAATAGTATGTAAGGATATAACAATAAATGAAAAGAACATGACAAGAAATTAAAACCAAAAGGAAGAGGATTTCACCTCATGAATACTCTCTCTTGAGAACCACCATAAAGGGACTTTCTGTGGACTTTTGTAAAGACCAAGATTTTTACAAAGCTTTGGGGGTGAATTTTTGATATTATTCGGTAGATATTTTTCATGCTTAAATCCGTATAGCTGTGGGGATAAGGGGAGTTGAGGGGTGGTCTTTATAGTAGAGGAGAGGGGTGATTTCTCATTATTTATTTATTTTATTATTATTTTTCGCAAGATAATAAATAGTTTTGATTCTTGTGACTACATACAGTAATATGTGCATGTGAGATCGAATTAAGGGTATTAACATCATCCAACCTTCGCATATGTGTCAATAAATCATGTATATATCATTTATCATAAATTATAGTATTTTACAATTCACTAAAATATTACGGTATATTAGAAAAATACCAAAAGACACCGTAACGAATTCTCAACATGTAGAATTAATAATTGAACTCAATTTTTTGAAATAAATTTTCTAAATATGAAAAATAAAAATTATAATAAAAATAATCATTTACATGAAATATTGTAATTTTATATTTATAACTGATTTAATAACACTTAAAAAAATTATATAAGGTCTCATAAAATTATACTAATATCATAAGAAATAAATTTTAATTTATGAATACAATATATATGAATAAATATTCTTTAAAATAATTTTATTAATTATAAAATTGTAATTATATATTTATGACTTAAAAAATGACCACACATAATTTAACAAATTTTTTAAAATATTAATTTACTTTTACAATAATATAATTACAAGATAATTTTATTTATAAGGTGAATAAATATTTTTTATAATTTTATGGTTTATGTTATCATTCATTTGTCTAATTTTCAATTCATAAGGTTCATATCACTATTCATAGGGTCAAGTTACTATTTCATCGATATAGGTTTCTTAAATTCCAGAAATACCACTTATTTTATTTATTATTCATTTATGATGATTGTATTTTGTTTTATAAGTTATTTTATATTAATATTATGATATAGTCATATGAACACAAACTCCATATATAGATTTTTGAATTCTACATTCTCCCCTCCTACAAAAACATTTATCCTTTAACTTTCCAGATTTTCACCTCACAAAAAGCTTTTTGTTGTTTTTAATCATATGCTCCTCTAGATCCCACATTGCCTCTTGAATTGTATGATTTTTCCAAAGTATATTTACCAATAAAGGCATCTAATTCCTAAATACATGTTCCTCAGTTTCCATAATCTATATAGGCTCTTTATAATAAGATAAGTCAGTTTCCAATTCTATTCATTCATATGTGAGTAAATATGTGGGGTCTGGAACGTACATACTTACACAAGGAGATGTGAAACACATTGAGTACCTTAGAAAGGATATGAGTTTTTTTAAAATGAAAATTGTAAAGACCTAAAAATTCCATTTAATTTCTTTTTAAAATTATTTGTGATTATTACGAGTCTATGAAAATTGACGGCGCATGATTGTGTGACCTAGTGTGAGAGTAATGAATATATGAACATAATTTAGGTACATTCAGTTAACACACGAGGTTTATTTTTTATATTTTGAACTAGTGCTCATAATTTAATCTAAAATAACTGTTCAATCTGTAGTTCCATGATTTTCTTAAGGGAATCTTATGTTCGACCATAGTTTTTCGGGAGAAAAATGATTGTTTTTATACATTTAAAATAAAAATTAAATAACATGTAATTGTAATTTTATTTCATTCTTCTCCAACAGATGAAAATCGATGGCTAGACCAGTGACATGTCAATCCATATAATTACTTGAGTCATTAACTATGTAACTCCACCATTGAGAATTGTAATAGATACATTAATTCTTTTAATGAACCTCATTAATTCTTCAATGTGTTACACATCATTCCCCAACCATATAAATGGAACACAGGCTTGGGTTTTGGAACAGTTTTTTCAAGCAGGGAAACTCTGGTTGAGTTCTTCGGCCACATCCACCGATGGATGACAAAATCGTGGGTGGCAATGATCCAGTATCGAGGAATGCTAATAAATCCATCCAACGTGGAAGGTTCTCCCACCACAAATACGAAAACTATGATGGATCTCAAGGTAGGGTGTATATGTTTTGTGTTGGTTTATCATTATTGAAATGAATTTATTTAATCTCTAATGTTAGTTAAATATTCTGCCACTTTTTATCATGTAAACGCAAAGGGTTCAGGTTGAACGTAGAAGGCCCAGACTCGCTGCTGCTTCGTTCATGTTGTGTTCTTTAGGGATGGATTTTCTCAATTTTTCTGGAAATGCAAGAATGTGGGTCAGACTATGACAGCAGAAGTCTGGGAGACTCATAGGCATAGACGACCCTAGGAACAGACCATAGGAGCATGTCTGGTATCCCATGTAAATAAATTTTGGTGCGCTATTCTGGAGTTGGTCATAGGAGGCCCGCAGAAACTAGCTGCGGGCGGTGTGAAGGTGGCACTTCATCGCGCACTGTGGTGGCCAGAGGAGGCATGCCCGAGCCGGCCACGTGCCACCGGCGGTAGTATGGGGTGGTGCTGACCCATGCATTGCAACGTCAGTTAGATACCGGTAAGCCATCGGTATGACTATTGCATGCGGCGGGGGTCGGGGGTGGGGGGGGGGGGGGCAGGGCCTTGTTGGCTGGACAAAACGGCCCTCCTTTCGTGGGTCGAACTGGAGACCACGGTCCACCATTAGGTGGACCAGGCCGAATGTGGGCTAGAAGAATGGTCCAGACCTATGGCCTTTTGAGCCATCATAAGTGACATGAGCTCCACACGGCTGGTAAGGACAATTGTGACTACAGCCCGCGAACCATCCGAGCCACCCCGATAGGCCTAAGCCAGTGAACCGGGATGACCCTTAATGGTCCAGACTCTGGTGGGGTCAGGTAGACCACGGGACCCATTACGTTGATCCGGCCTGACCGAGTCAGACAGGGCCCAGACCCAACCGTCCCCTGAAGAAAGAAACACTCGTAACTGGTGAACCAAGTGTCTATTTTAAATTCCTTCGGTGGTGTTGGGACCCTATTTTGAGAAGTGGTACCTGTGTCATATTTTAGCAGCCCAAATGTTGTTAGGCCAGACCGAGGTGCGACCTCCCCTGTTTCACGGAAATGGGTGTAACGAACATACCCAACATCCAATCAACCTGTACTCTGTGGGATACAGACTCTTGTGACATGGCGGTCATTTAAAGATACTCTAGGTGTGATTTGACGGTGTTTGACATGCAACCTGAGTTGGATCGGACTTGAATCCGACAAATCCCTTTTTACAAAAGTGCTAATAACTCACAGGTCGAGGATCTGATCGATGCACCGTATATCGGGATGGGACCCCAATGGCGGGGCTGTCCCTTGGGTATGATTTTCTCAAGGCTTTTTACCATTTGAAATGTGACTGATTCTTGAGGAGTAGAGTCTTTTGAAGATTAGGCATGCTTTGTGCGGGAATCCAGTGTTTGGCTATGACATGATGAAGAAGAAGAGAGACCAATATAGATCAGCATCAGAAACTCTAGAGTGGGACGATCTAGCGAAACCACTAGTCATCCATACCTCTGTACCAGTGACCAATAAGGGTTAGCAGTAGTGTCCTATAAAGTTCACCACTAATGACCAATATGAGTCAGCACCAGAAACCAATACGGTTCTACACCAGTGACCAGTACATGTCAGCACCAACGATTAATATGGCTCAGAACAAGTGACAAATACAAGTCATAATAAATTTACCAATACAGTTCAGTAGTGGTGTTACTATGTATATGATGATCTAGCTTTACGACTAGTCGTTCCTTTCCCAGTAACCTTAAAGTTATACGGTTATAGTGACCTATCTCTTTTTCCTTATACTTCATGATTTAGATTATACTTGTGATAATAAATTTGTGTTGTTTCTTATGATTTTTTTATTTTTAGATTATTGAGAGACCTTCATGAGTTTTTGAGTCCCCTACTGAGTTGTTATACTCACACCTGCATAGGCACTGCCCGCATGTGTGCATCTGGTGAATACTACTGATGCTCTAGGGTAGGATATGGAGGTCCTGGATTTGGTGAATCTTTTCCTGATGGGAGCAATTGATATCCTCTTCTTCTACATCATACTTATAGCTACTACCCTCTAGGTAGAGCCCCAATGCAGATGCAATAACTCTTTACATTATTTAGTATTTCTAGGGCTTGCATTCACACCCATTGATTTTAGTTTTCAGTTTTACTTGGGGTTGTAATTTACTATTGTGGTTATAAATTACTTTTATTTTTTGTTTACTTCATCTTCCCTTTTTTATTGTGTATATATATTTGAGGAAATGATATCCATGTTCATGAAAAGACTTCAGGTCCTACTAACCAACCCCTAGCCTATGGAAGTTAGGCTTGGGGTAGTCATGTCAGGGCTCAAGGGATGGGTCATGAAAATGTGGTATCAAAGGGAGGTCAGTTATACCGGAATAACTAAGAGTATAATTTTAATGACTCAATGGTGTAATGTGTCATCAATTTGGTTTTCAGTATCGGGGGTCTAGTGTTGGTGAAGTGGCATATTTATCCATACTTGAGGACCCAGAATTCTTTTTTATGGCTTTGTACATGAAACCAACTATTTCTAGTGTTTTTAATTGTTTTTTATATATCTTGAGTCAGCTCACCATGTATAACTTATTAACTGTGGAAGAGCTATTTTTTATTGGGTGACTCAACAAATAATGTTATCCAAGTTTCTGATTAAAGATTGTGACAATGGCTCACCAAGCGATGAGGCATCTGTACATGGACCACTCATAGTGATGTCATCTTCAGGTGGGGTACGAGCAGCACCACCACCTATTGATTTGTAGATGCTACTAATGGATCATGCACATTGGCTGAGTGCACTACATGAGTTCTAGGGATAGATGCCTATCATGTTTTGAGTTGATATGGACCCCCAAGAATCAAAGGAAAATATTAAATGGATTTCGTGTGTCTTTATCTTAGTAAAGACAACCATCATGATGATAGATATATTTGCAGCTATCCTCCTTCAAGGATCGGTAGGTATATTGTGGAGATCGACACTCCATGTGCATGAGGATAAGACCCGCACATGGATGGACATTGAGAGCCTTTTCAGGGAGGAATTTGTGATAGTGATACTACACTCTGTGCGTATTCAAGAGATGATGCATCCATAAATGGTAGGCAAATTGGTCTAAGTACTCAGAATGATTTACTGACCTCTCCCAACACTCCAACAACATGGTATGAGACACTTACATTAGGTCTCATACCGTTGAGCAAGGGATCCGAAGAGAGATCAGAGCTACGACAATTTATCTCAGCATCCCAATGAAAGCTAGGGTGATAGAGGAAGAGTTGATGATGAATAGAATTCATGCTAGGAAGGGACTGATAGTTGTATCCCCTACCAGACGAAAGGTAGAATAGTTATCTACAGCTGGCAGTATACAGATGACGTAAAATCCCATGTGGGCTAGACTTTCCGGAGGGTGACCCCGGGATGCAGGGTCAGAGGTACAAGGCTCGAGAGGCTGAGGGAGACACCAGTGAGGCATGATCTATTTCTCCAACAAAAGACTGGGTTACAATGCTTGTGACTATCTGATTCCCCTTGTGGATGATCGACAGATTGTGGAAGGGCTACTGAGGCTGCGACAGCGGCAGGAGAATGAGTGTTAGCAAGGTAGCGAACAAGGAAAGGGAGAAAGACGTGTTGTAGGAGGTGGTTAGGGTCACCTAGCACTACCACCACCACCACCATGTGGTCCACCACGAGCTCAGGGAGTGGTTGGATGGGGGCAGTCCCAACTATAGTTTGATGGGACTCATGATCCTGACATCCTTGAGATGATACGAAGTACGATCTGTATCTTCTCTACTTTAGTAGATGTTCTTATGGACACATGTGCTTTCCATATTTCCTTGATACGAACTTAGTTCATGACTCTGAGATTCCAACTAATCTTTTAGCTCAACCTTTGTGTTAGGGTACTCCTACATGAAAAGATTTAGCAGTAACACACTGGTGCTAACAATGTGATCATACTCTCAAATGAGGGAGTTTTAAATGGGATCTTCTAGTGGCGGTGTTAAATCCATACGCCATCATTCTTGGCATGGGCTGGCTATCCGCTGTTCACACACAATTGACTGTTTGGGAAGTACAATGTGATTTATGTGCATAGATGGAGTCTAGTTTTCTTTTGTTGGTGAGAAGGAAAATAGAGCATCATGAGATGGACTTCTACTAAGGAGGGTGCAACCGATTACATGTTAGCTGGCTAACATGACCTTCGACATGGTGGATGGGGCGAGTCCACAGTTTCTAGTGTTGGTGTATGAGTATGAGGAAATCATTCCAAAATATGTCCTATGACTACCTCCTCATAGAGAGGTAGATTTCCTTATTGACTTGTACCCAGGAACATCACTAATATATACACCAGCATATCGGATGGCCCATACGGAGATCCAGGAGCTGAGGGTACAGTTGGGGGACTTACATAGGAAGGGATTTGTAAGGCCCAATGATTTTCCATGGGCATCCCTAGTGTTGTTTTCCAAAAATGAATACCAAATATTGAGTTCATGTGTGGACTTTTGGTGCCTATACCATGTTATGGTGAAGAACAAGTATCCTCTATCAAGGATTGATGATCTATTTGATCGGTTGAAAAGAGAAAAGTTGTTCTCAAAGATAGACCTCATATGAGGCTATCAACATCATAGGGTAAGGGATGAGGATGTACTAAAGATAACCTTCAGATATCAGTATGGCCATTAAGAGTTCGTTGTGATGCCTTTCGGCATGACCAGTGATCCAGCAATGTTCATGGGGCTCATGAACATGATATTCCATCCATACCATGATCTCTACCTATTAGTCGTTATTGAAGACATCTTAAAGTACTCAGCATCTGAGGAAGATAATGTTGTATACCTGAGAATAGTTCTAGACAAACTTCAGGATCACCAGTTATATGAGTAGATCTCGGGGTGTGAGATCTGGATATGGAAGGTTCCCTTCTTGGTACAGATCATCTTAGAGGCAGTAGTTGCATTGGATCCAGTGAAGATCAAGGCAGTACTTTCTTGTGGGCCACCCACGAGTGTTACTGAGGTGCAGAGCTTCCATGGATTAGCATGATACTGTCGTAGGATCATACCTGATTTCTCCAGATTACCAGCACCTATGACTACCTTCAATAAGAAGGGTAAACACTTCATGTGGTCATAGAAATGATAGTAGTTATTTCAACAGAAGTGGTAGAGCTTGACTATCACTCTCATCCAAGGGTTTCCATTTGAGGGCACAGACTATGCAATTTACGGTGATGCATTACTGACCAGACATGGTTGTGTCCAAATATAGGGTGATGGAGCGATTTCTTAGGGCTCCTGACAGCTAAGGCCTCATGAGTGGAATTATGTCACTAAAGACTCTGAGTTGGTTGTATTATTCTTTTCACTAATGATTTGGTGACATAACATGATGAGTGAGTGGTTCATTTTTTACTCATACCACAAGAGTTTCATATATATATTCACACAGAAATATATGAATATAAGACAACACACATTAGTTGGACATCCTCCATTTCTATGACATAGAGATAGTTTATACTCCTAGGAAGATAAATTTTGTGGTAGATGCAATTAGCCAGATATCAAATTTGAAGCTATTGAATGAGGCTTTAGAGCAGTTAAACTATATATCCTATGTGTATGTAGATGAGACAGTCTACCGCATATCGATGGTAGTTTCCCCTCCACTCCTTCAGCGATTCTGGGATGTGCAACTCAGAGATGGCAGATACAAGACTACACATGCTCAGATATCCTCAGCCCATGCACCATATGGTTTTTCTAAAAGTTTGGTGCACACTACCTATTTCAAAGGAAGTATAGTTTTACCCGAGGAACAATGAGAGTATGTGTAGATGGAGTAGCAATAATCCCCCTTAGCAGTACATCAAGGCATGTTGGACATGCATCAGGACATGTAGCCTAATTAATGGTGGATAGGGATGAAGAATGTTGTTGTGGAGTTTGTTTCATGATGCCTCACTTTACAGCAAGTTAAGGCTAAGCACCAAGTACCAACTGGTTTGGCCCAACCCCTCGAGTTACCGTAGTTCAAGTGGGAAAGGGATATTGATGGACACAATATCGGGGTTCCATGTATGTCTAGAAGGAATGATACCAAATGGGTGATCGTTGACTGACTCACCATGTCGTCCCACTTCCTTGATAATCAATTGAAGAGTTCTGTAGAGAGATTTAGACGTCTTTACATTCAAGATATCGTGCCACTTCACGGGGTGCCATCGACGAAAGTCTCATATCATGACACACGCTTCACATCCAAGTTTTGGAAAGGATTGTATGATGATTTTGAGACTCAGAATCGCTTGACCATAGCTTTTCACCCACACACAGATGGTCAAATTGAGTAGACCATACATGCCATGGAGGAAATGCATCATGCATGTGTCATAGATTTTGGTCATAGTTGGCAGGACAACCTACCCTTAGGGGAGTTTGTGTACCACAACAGATATCACCCCACCATTGGTGGGGCCCCTTTTGAGGCATTGTATGGATTACCATGTAGATAGCCCTAATGCTTGATGGATCCAAGAGAGTCGACACTCATGGTCCCAGATATGGTACATACTTCCACTGAGAAGGTGCAGGATATACAATAGAAGATGAAGACTACAACAATCTGACATATGTCCTATGTTGATAAGATATGGATACCACTGGAGTTCTATGAGGGGGACAACATTTTCTTGTCAGTCTCCCCTTGACGAGGGATAAGGAGATTTGGACGAGGTGGAAAATTCTCACCAAGGTTTATCGGACCATTACTGATTCATTGGAGGATTGGTAAGGTGGAGTACTTCTTGGAACTGCCCCCACAATTGGAGATAGTGCACGATGTCTTCCACGTATCCCAACTGAGGAGATACGTGTGTGACCCATATCACATCATCGACCATAGATTGTTGGAGAATGAAGACATTTTGACTATTGAGATGTACCCAGTGGAGAAATAAGATCGACAAGAGAGGATCTTTAATGGATGGTTGATAACTATGGTGTGCGTTCTATGGTAGCATGGAAATATCCATGAGAGCACATAGGTGAGTGAGTCTCATACGCATTCCCAGTACCCCTCTTTGTTTATATAGTCTTGTTTTCATTTTGTGGATGTAACAGACCATTGTGGTTAGAATGGAAAGACCTAAAAATTACATATATATTTTTTTAAAATTAATTTGGATTTTTACAAGCCTAAAAAATTTGATGGCACATGATTATGAGACCCGGTGTCCTCGAAAATAATTTCTGATCCTTTTTTAGGTATATTCATTAAATGTGCGGGCATCATTTTCTAAATTTTGAAACAATTAATGTAAATGATATATGAGAGCACCATTTAATTCACAGATCTAAGATTCATATAAAGAAGTTTCTCATTGACCATAGTTGGTTGGGAGAAAAA
Organism: Viscum album; assembly: GCA_963277665.1. Taxonomy (NCBI): domain Eukaryota; kingdom Viridiplantae; phylum Streptophyta; class Magnoliopsida; order Santalales; family Viscaceae; genus Viscum; species Viscum album. Next base: position 47,464 of record CAUJRU010000986.1, read on the forward strand.
GATAGTTTTTGGACTTTTTGATGAATAATAAAATAACATGAAATTGTTATTTTATTTTATTTTTCTCCAACCGATGAGTGGTGGTGGTGGGATCAGATACTTTCCAAGACATTTAATTGCTTGAATCATCAATTTCATAACTCCTCCATTGTGAATTAAAATAGGTTCATTAATTTTTTAAATTAACCTCATTAATTATTCAACACGTTACTCCCCTTTTCCCCTCCTATTTAAATGGAGCTTTGGGTGGGGTTTTGGAAAATCATCTTCCAAGGAGGAATATTTGGTGGAGTTATGTGGTAACATCCACTAAAGAAGGATGATAGAATGAGTGACAATGATCTCGGATAGAATAATGAAAACGTCTCTATCCAATGTGGATGTTCCTCCCACCGCAACAGAGACACCATCAATGGATCTCGATGTAGAGGAATTATTTTTAGTTTTGGTTTAACATTTTTGAAATGACTTTATTACACTGTTATTGTTAGATAAATATTCTCATTCTTTTTTTTCATGTTAACGCGGAGGGCATGAGATGAACGAACAAGGCCCAGACACTCCTCTTCTTTGTTCATGTTGCATTCTTTGGGGATAGATCTCCTCCATTTATTCAAAAACACAAGAAAGAGGGTAAAACTATGACAGAGGTAGTCTGGAAGACTCGTAGGTGTAGATGACACTAAGAACATACCATCAGAGCATGTTTAGTGGCCCGTAGAAAGAATCAATGGTGCGCCATGCTAGTGGTGGCCGGTTGTTGTTGGAGGAGGCATGCGGAAACCAGCTACGGGTGGTGGGGAAGCTACGCTCCACGGTGGCCCGAGTCGGCTGAACTGAGCTAGTTGTGTGGAAGAAGGGTGGCGCCCACAGACACTACTGGTGGCAGCAGCTGCGGCTAGCAAGATGCGGTAGGAGGGGAAGTCATGGCCCCGCATCGCGCCATGTCAGCTGGAGACTAGTCGTAAATCTGGCCGACCGTTGCATGTGGTGGGGTAGTGCCCCACTGGTCGGGCGAAATAGCCATGTGTCTGTAGGGCTAGATGGAGAAATCATCCCTCCTTCATGAAAACCATACTGGACACGGGCCAATGGAACTAGTGGGACCCATGGCCTAGCGGGCCAACGTGGGTGGTCTGAGCACCACTTGGCGTAATGGGCCAACCACAGCTCAGGCCCACGAACAGGCTCTGCAGCCCCGATGGGCTGGACCTGAGTGGGGTCATGTAGACCCTAGGACCTGTAAGGTTTTATAGAACTGAACGAGTCGGACCAGGCCCAGACCCAACAAACCCCTGAATAAAGAATTTCCCCGTAACTGATGAACTGAGTGTCCGTTTGACATGCTTTCTGTGGCATTGAGACACCTATTTGAGAACCTTTCTTTTGGATGATTCTGGCAGGTCTGACCAAGCCGGGCCAGACTATGGTATGATCACCCCCATTTCGTTGAAAGGGGTGTAACTAACGTATTGGACATTAGATCGATGTGCCATCTATGTCATAAGGACCCATGTGCTAAGGAAGTACTTTTAAGAAACTCTATGTGAGTTTTGATGAAGGTTTTCTTGCAACCTGGGTTGGATGAAACTTGAATTCAATAGTCCACCTTTTATATATCATAGACCGGGCATCTGATCGACGAGTCGTTTGTCACGTTGAGAACTTTATGGTGAGGAAGTCCCTTAGTTAAGCTTGTTTTGGGACTGTGTACCAGTAGATATGTGACTGATTGTTTGAGGATCCATGTCTTCTGGAGATTGGGTGTGCATTGTGCATTAATCCAGTGGTAGGCTATGACATGAAGAAGAAGTGGGATTAATATTTATCAGCATTATAATCTATAGAGTGGGATGATCTAGTGGTATTACTTATAATCTCTACCTCTGTACCAGCAACCAATACGGGTCAACACCAGCAACCAATACAGGTTTTCACTAGCAACCAATCGGGTCCGTACCAGTGACAAATATGTGTTAGGATCTAGTGACAAATATGGGTCACCAGTAGAGTTACTATAGATAAGATGATATGTATTTATGAGTAGTCATCCCTTTCGTAATAACCTTCATTTTATAATGTTAGAGTAAGCTATTTCTTTTTCTTTGTGCTTCATAATTTATATTTTTCTTGTGATATTACCTTTGTGGTATTTCTTGTGATTTTTTTCTGTTTAGGATTACATAGAGTTCTTCAGGGGTCTCAGGGTCCCTTACTGAGTTGTTTTACTCACCACTGCATTATCTCCGCCCGCATGTGTGTGTTTGGTATAGTTTACTGATGCTCCAAGGCATACATTGGATGTTCTGGACTGGGTGGAGCTTGGTGTTATCGGAGTAGTTGAGATCCTCTTATTTGACAATAGATATACACCTACTACCCTTGAGGTAGAGCTCTAAGGCAGATGAAACAACTGTTTACATTATTTTTAGTTTCTAGGGCCTCTATTACGACACTTTGTTTTCTGTTATTATTTGTAATTGTTGTTGTAATTCACTCTCATGGTTACAAATTAATTTTGTTGGTTTTTTACTTCAGTTTCCATTTGTGAGTTTTTGTAGATCTATAAGGCAATGTATCTCCTGTTCGAGAAAATCCTTCAGGTGTTAGTCACCAACCCATGTCCTATGGAAGATAGGCTTGAGGTAGTCACATCCAGGCCCTGTGGGACGAGTTTTGACAATAAACCACCTCACCAATTCCCTCCACAATTTCAAATGGACCAATGTATCAGGTCTCAGTTTCCCTTTCTTCCAAAATATTATAAAACCCTTCCATGGATATATTTTCAAAAAAACATGATCTACCACATAAAATTCCCAATCTATCCTTCAATTATTTATATATATATTTTTTCAACATTGAACAACATTGATATGGTTTTGAATAGTCTTTAACGCCTCTTTTGTTTCCTCCACAATATTTTGTCCCGAAATATTCCATTCACAAATATCATCCCAACAATTTGTTGTATGACATGTCATTTAAAAAAATTCTTAAAATGAAAACATTATATTACTATAATTAAAACTATTATTATAGTCAAACTCTACCAATGATAAATAATAGACTCACATACTTTTAAATTTAGGTGATCATGATTGCATCATGCCTTCAAATGATTGGATATTGATTTCGGACTACTCATCCGTTTGAGGGTGATAATATGTACATAAATGAAGCTCAATATCCAATTCATTTTGAAGAATTTACTAGAACATTATTTTAAATCATGAATCTCAATCAGACTCAATTCAAATATGTGTTCCATGATGTCTTACAAATTCATTAATATACATCATTGTAATTCTTTCTAGTGGAAAGTCTTCCCTTATAGAGAGGAAACGTGTCAATATTGTATATTGATTAATAATAACCCATATTGTGTCATTAATAGTTGTGTTTTTTGGTAATATAATATAAAAATCCACAGTGATGTCATCTTATTTCCATATTTGAACAGGAAGAGGTTGCATGACCCCTTTAGGATGTTGTCTTTTATCCTGTAGGTATTAACAGACTAAACCTCTATATACATATTTAGTAATTTATTTCTTCATGTTATCCCACTAGAACATTTCCTTCCAATATCTATGCATCTTCAAGGTACCAAGGGGAATAGAGAAATTCAATGTTTAGGAATCATCCAATAACTCCAATTTCAGTTCTGGTATAGAGGAAACACATAACCTCCTCCTAAAATTTTGAAACTCCATCCTCACCAATGATGTATCTCAACTTCCCATCATTCATAGCTTTAATTTTCTTTTGAATATTATCATTGTCACACTAAGAACATTTAATTCTCTAAAATAATGGTTCTTGCGAAAATTGTTCCAACTGTAATGATGTTTCACCTTCAATGGTATTTCCCATATCCTTCATTACTAGATCCATGTACAAGGGATATTTTTCAATCCTCTTTTCTATCATAACTCCATGATCCTTCCAACTCAAAGTATCTTCTACCATATTTTCCATCCATATGTTTTAGTTCATTGAACAATCATAATCATTGAGTATCTTGAGCTGTCACCATTTCCTCATGTTGAGTTCTTTCTAGGAGAAGATACATTTGAATGTCATGTGATCATATATATCTCATATCATTCACCAAAATGATAGTGTATCCATATATTTAGGTAAAATATTGTAGCTGCTAACTCAAGATCATGAGTAGGTTAGTTCAATTCTTTTTTTAAATACCTTGATATATAAGTAATAACTCTTTCATTTTTCATAAGGATTAAACCATTTTCATTTATTTGATTCAATACTATAAATACAAAACCCACCACTTCTTGATGGTAGAGTTAGGTTTGAGGAATTCAACAATATACCCTTTAATTGTTCAAACATTTACCCATATTATCTTTCCCAGAAAAACATTAACCCTTTATAAGTAATCTTTCATAACAGGTTATCTAATCAATAGAAGTTCAAAAAAAATGATGATAATATCCTTTTAAACTAATAAAACATAATACCTCAATTAGGATAATTTGTGTTGTACATTAGATAACTATATTTATCTTCATAGGATCATCTATGATTCCACCATTAGAGACAATATAACCAAGAAAGGAAATTGATTAAATATGAAATTTTCAATTTGATAATTTCACTTATAATTTATTTCTTCAAAGAGTATTCAGTATATCTCTCAACTGATTATAATGATCTTCATATATTTTAGAGTATACAAAAATATCACCAAGACAATCCATAATAAATTCATCAAGATATTCGTTGAATGCCCTATTCATTAGATCCATGAACATAGATAGTGCATTAGTCAACACAAATAGAATTATTATAAACTCATAATGTCCATACCTAGTTCAGGATTCTTTCTTTAGTATATACTCCTTCGCATGCATTTGATGATATATATATTGAAGAAATATCATTTAAAAATATTGGTACCCTAGATTTTGATCAAAAAAATCATTAATTAGAGGAATATAATAAATATTCTTTATCATAAAATAGTTGATAACCATATAAAAAATAAATAGTCTCTTATAATCATCTTATATTCTAATTAAAATAATATTATCTTCATATAGGGAAAAACTAGGCTGAATGGACCCCTTACTACTATACTCATATAGTTCAATCTTCATCTCCACTAAATCTATTGTGTCCATTCTATAAGTATTTTTTGATATATGCCTTGAATAAGGAATTAAATCAATAGAAATCTAAATTTATGACTCTGATGGATATCTGGGTAAACCATCATAAAATACATCAATTTATTATTGCAGAATAGGTACATCCTAAATTTTAAGATTTCGTTCCTAAACCATTGATCATAAATTTTATTCCACCCCTATAAATAAATTCAGCAGAGCTACTGGGGGTGGATATAGATACTAATTAGATGGAAAGGTTTCTTCTTAAAAGGTTAAGGACTATATATCATTCTAAAAAATTGTAACTTCCCTCTTCTTGAATAGATATTCACATCCTAATTTCAAATACATTTCAAAGTGAGTATTATATTAAAATAAATAATGGGTATGATTATATTTTTAGTAAATAAAGAACATTTATTTGTCATAAAGGGGACATATCGACAAATTGTTTTTATAGTGATAGTTCTCTTAAGTGTTTTGACTGATAACCCATTTATTAATTCAAAAGGGAAATGTATAATGTTCTTCGATAACATTACATATATAAAAGAATTTTATAATTAAAAATCAAATAAATAAATTAATATGTTTGAAGAAATGATTATATTATCTACCACCACATCATTATGAACTTGAACCACAATGGTTATGACTTCATAAACCTGGCCTTTCTCCTTGGCCTTCTTTGGGGAAATTTTATATGGAGTATGAAAATCATTTTTATAATGTCCCATATATTTTTAATTTTATCATTGAACAATTTTTTCTTCTTTATTTCCCTTAAAATCATTGTCATGGTGACCTTTTTCTATACAAATGTGACAATCACCCATACCCTTCAGGAATTTTTCAGGGTGTTTGGAAAACCAACTCTTCCCATACTACACTTTTCCTTATCTCTTTTTCTAGAGTGTTCAGAATACCTCTTATACTCTTTCTTTACATTGAAGGCATATGGCGTGGAGAATTATTTTATTGTCTTGATAGCACATGAGACTATATATTCATCCAATGATAAATTTTGGGAGACTAATTTCCTATGTTGGAATGGAGTTAAACAGTAAAATAATTAATAAAAATTTATCGTTGGATTGTGTATATATTGCCTATAATTCCATTATAAACTTTTAATTTTGTATTCATAATATTAAACATTCTTATCATCATTTTTCACTAGATTTAAGAATTCTCTTTCCATATCTACTCATTGTTCAGGAGGAAAATATTTTTCGAGAAACATTTCACTAAAATCATTCCACTAAAGATTTTATGTTTCATCCACCACCATTTTGTTTTGAATTATTTACCACCATTGATCTGAAACTCATGAAAGATGATAATCATCCATGAAAAAAGTCTCACATCCATTAATTCCCAATGTGAGAAATATATCCTCAAAAGAACACACCCAATTCCCAACTACAAATTATGGTTTTTTCCAATTTAATATTTAGGTGTGTTGTTTCATAATGTGGTATAATATTTATCCTTCAAATTGTAGATGAGGTTACTCAATATGGGTAAGGTTACTGTTAATAACTTTAGACAGTTGTCCTAGTATAGTTGAATGTTTCTCAACACCAGTCACAACACCAATAACAACATCATTATTTTGTATAAAAGAGAAATACCTACCTGGGATATGTTCACTGATATAGTTTCCATTCCTTCCACTAGAATCCATTTTTAAATAGTGGAATTCACTAAATGTGATTATCAATCGTAATGTATAATAACAAAATATCAAAACACTTACATAAAATTATAGATTTAATTATTTTTTTTCTTGTAATCATAAACATTGTTTATTTGGGGACATATTTACTTTTAAATCATTAAAAATGATTTCTATTGACAATGTGACTTATCCCTATTGTATCCCCCAAGATTTTCGAACTAAGTGCGCACTATGGCCCATTGTCTTGTAACAAGTTACCTCATTTCATGCCCATGACATCTTTTTTCAATTATTTCCCATAGGTATATCTGTTTTAGATCCATTTCTATGTGTAGTATCTATATAAGTATGTATTTCTAGGAAGATCCACATAATCTATACCTTACTAAAATACGAGGATATTCATTATTTCATAGCCTCAATGTCTATAATTTTTCTATATTCCATAATAAATAATATCTAAATATAGTTTCCAAGGTTTCTACTAAATATCCAATGATTCCAATTGTAAGGACCCTAACCAAATTTTCTCTAGGTCAGTTCCTTGTATAATTAAATAGCTATGACTACAAAGAAGTCATATCCTGAAGGAATGAATAGTTTAGTAGCATTGATAAACTATATATATACACATAGTAGACTTATAAAAACACGAAAATATTTACAACATAGTAACTATGGAAACCCCATTAGAAAGTCTAAATTATCCTTATAGGTCATTCTATATATTAACATTCAGATTTAGGGGGAAAATTAAAAATATGAAAGGTGTGATTTCAGATTCTCATTATGTGTATGTTTTATAGAGGAACCATAAATAAAAAAATGGGGAATAACTAAAATTACACATTCCATTAAAACATAATCATTATCATAAAATTGAAGGAATTAATATATGATTCAATAATTGCAAATTAAATCATAACCATTGATATTATACATGTTTAATAATCACATGGACAATCAATTATTATTTTTTTAATGAGGGAATTCATAATTATGAATATGATTAATATAGCATCTAGGCCTCCACTAATTCAGTAAATATAATCACTAAAAACCCATCCTAGTTTGTCACATTAGACCTATTGATGCATCAAGGGGATATAGAGGGCTATAAACATCACTTACTAATTCCAATTAATTACTTATCATAATAGGGATAAATATAAGAATAATATACATATGAAATTTTAGTAACTTTCCACAATCTATAAACATGATTCCAAACCATTCTGAATTGGATGGTGAATGGTATCAAGATAGAACATCCACATTCAATATGATCATAAATTATTTGATAAAAAAATTGATAATAAATATAATAGAAAGAACATAATGAATATTAAAATTATTAAGTTTCTCTTAAATATAGTAAAATAATGTAATAAAAACATTTAAGAATTTTTCATAGAAATACCTATTTACATTACAATAAGGATTTTTTTAGAAAAAATCGTGTATATTTTTCAAGTATTTTTGTATAAAACCATAAATGAAAATAATATATTTTTCAATGAATTTTTTTTATTTTATTAAATAATTATGTCTTAAATAATATTATGGATGGTACATTAAAATAGGTATGAAATCAAGACATTCCATTTAATAGGGATTGCGTATCGAGAAGAATTGAGAAAGGAGCCATGTAAATCTTTTATTGTAAAATAATTGAAGGATTTACCGATCATGAAATTTAATTTTAGAACATATAAATATATTTTATAATAACTATATAAAATTAATTAATAATATCATCAATTCATAAAGGATGAAAGCATAACCTGAATAAAAATGGTTGTTCCTGAAGAAAACATTTACCTAATATTTGAATGTGTTCTAGATATGACCATAACTTCTTACATAATCCAATTATATTCCTTAATTAAATAATTAAAATACTTCTATACGTTTATTTTATTTATTTTAATTTTATAATGTTCATTTGTGGCCTTTTTAATTTGTTATAACATACAATTTTATTGCCATGAGAGTTTGTTTTCTTGGTTTTCACGATCACTATACTTGTACATGAGTATCGATTCTCATGTGAAATGTGTATAATTCTCCATAATTGAATTTATAGGACATTAATGTAAATACATATGTTTAACTGGTAAAATAATTTTTTTGTATATTGGGTATGAGTATGAGTCTTTAGATAAAACATTAGTGATATTTATTTTTATTATTTTGGTGGTTTTTCGACCATTATGAACTACTTTTGTCTCGTGAAAAAATATTATGTATATATAATGGTTATAGAACATTAAATATGTTGTAATAAAATATATCATATTCTTTTTACCCATAAAATGTTTTCACTACCATCCATGAAGTAGAAATTAATGAAAACAAATTTCTTCCATGATGGTTTTAAATAAGAACCTCACTAATGATGATTTTGTTTTTAAAATAAAATAGGGGGAATGCATTTTTCCGAAGGATATTACCTTAACATGATGTAATTATAGTATATATATGATTATGTAGTTATCCTGATCATTTTTAAATATGATGTTTGGATATAATAATAATAGAAAATAAATTGAAATGAAATTAAAATGTAATGGAAGATGATTTTACCTCTTGAATAATCCTTATAGAGAAACTCTGTAAGGGGATCAGTTTTGTTATTTTATTAAGGAAAAGATCTCATGTACATGGGGTAAATTTTTTGGGAGTTTATATGGTAGAAAACTGACAAGTTTCAATACATAGAGGTGTAAGGATATGGGATGGTGGGGGTGATATTTAAAGTGGGGGAGAGGGGTGATTTCTCATTATTTTGTTCTTTAGTTTATCATTTTTCTCAATACAAGAGATGTTGTAGACTATTGTGACTAAATATATTCATATTTTAAATTGAGTTTGAACCATGGGTTCTTACAGCATCAAAACATCACCTATGGCTCAATAAATCATATATTTTTCATTCATCGTAAATTATAATATTTTACTATTCAAAAAATCATGTATTTCTGAAAAATCCTAAAATTCATCCCTAACCATTTTTTGATGTGTATAATTCAAAAACTAACCTCATTTTATATAAATAATTTTCTAAATGTGATATATCTATTTTTTAATTAATATGATCATTTAATAGAAATATATATATTTCAAATCTATAACTGATTTTATAACACATTCAAAAAATATCTTCAGTATCATAACATTATCAAAAAATAATAGTAAAAATAAATTATAATTAATGAATAAATATATATAAATTAATTTTCATTTAATTTGTTTTGTTAATTATAACAGAGTAATTATATATTTATGAATTAAAAAATTATTGACAAATAATTTAACAATTTTCAACATTCTCATTTACTTATTCCATGATATAATTATATAATAATTTCTTCTATAAGGTGAATACATTTTAGATTTAGTTTCATGGGTCATGTTACTATAAATTAGTATGATTTACTATTCATAAGTGTCATATTACTATTCCTAAGATCATGTAACTATTTCATCAGTATGGGTTCCTTAACTTATAGAAATCCATGTTATTTTATTCTTCAATTATGATGTTTGTATTATGATTTTTGAGTGATTTTATATGATATAATCTATATAAACATCGTATGTGAAATCTCATTAATAATTTTCTAGGTCGTTACATAGATATCCTGCAATCGGGCACAAGGTGCGTTTTTGATTGCCTACGGTAAGAAACTTATGACAACCCTGCTTTTATTACAAACTTAAACTTGATTTATTACATAAAACATCACTTGATACAAAAAATAAGATCGACAGGTTTAGTGTCTTTGGGGATTAGGACCATTACATAAAAACATAAAACATGAATTACAACATCTTTATTGAAAACTTCCTTTACATGACCACTACATTCCCTCGTACTTAGCATTGCATGGGATAACCCGAGGACATGCATAAGAAAAGGGTGAGCTATAAAGCCCAGTAAGGGAGTACACATGGAATGACATGAGGAGTACAATACATGTTAGACAATAGCCATATCAATAGATCATATAAGAAACAAGAACATAAAGGCATGATAAAGAATGATAATCATAACATGGAAATGTGGAAACAACACTTAACATAGAATTTTCATGAGCCAAAGCCCATTGCACATGGAGCATGAGTAAACCCTCATTTCACATAAAGCACAATTAAAACCTCATTTCAATTTAACTAGAATGATTCAACACTCATTGCACTTGACGTATCATGATACTATACTTTACCCAATGCATTGGAGCGCTATAAGGGCACACCCTTCTTAAACATTTCATTTCATGCATAATTGTGCCAGATAGATCATAAAACATGGATTCATAAAAGAACAAACATTTATTCCACGATAAATGAATGTGGAATTAATACATGGAACTTTTTACTAAATACGTAAAGGTGCATATAGGTGGGTACGCCTGATGGAGAAATGGGCATGGTATCCACTACACAATGGCATTGGCTTAGAAAATCGGTACGATTTCGACAGCGTAACGGCGTGAAATAAGAATTCATAAAAATGGTTGATGAGAGAGAAAAGGTTTCCTCATCATATTTACATGTAATGGATAGTAGTGAGGTCATATAGATACATTCCCCAACTATTTTAATGGAATTTAGTTTCATGATACAAAATTATTGTTTGAATGTAAAAGAAGAGAGAGAAGTTCCTTTCGGAATTTCGGCATAGTAGCGGGTGTACATGGGAAGTATTTAATGAGAGAGAAATGGGTCTCACATCATTCAAAAAATAATAGGTATGTATGGGGGAGGTGTGAAACCATACCCCAACATTCATAATTGAAATTAAAAGGGCAAAACAACTTAACAAAATTGACAAAAATGAGAAAGGAAGAAAAACCCTTACTTGGGGGTGTGCTTCCAAAGGTTAGAGAGAGGCTTGTGAGAGGCTTCTTGTGAGCTTGGGCACCTTGGGAGGACTATAGAGAGAGTATGTCAGAGGTCGGATGAACTTCAAGGGCTTTGAGTGAGGAGGAAGTGGTAGCTTGGGTGGGTTTATATAGGAAAGGTGAGGGAATTATTTATTATTTACGTTTGGAACCCCTTATATTTAATTAATCCAAAACACAAACCATCCCATGGTTATTTCACTTGGTTTTTGGAAAAGGGAATAGGAAAAAATTATTTTATAAGTCCAAAGTCTGAAATTCTTAAAATAATATTGTTGCTTATTTGGAAGTGAGTCACACTCCAATGGAAATTAATTTAAAAAGGCAAAGTGTTGAATAAGTCTTCAGGGGTCCATTAATGCTTTGAAAAATAAGTCAAACAAATCAAAAATCACTTTATTTTAATGGTAAAACATATATTGGCCGAACATAATGCTTATAGTGTTTTATTATATCACTATTGGGTCATTATTATGTCATAAAACACATTATATATTTAAACGGTATTTAATTTTTACCCAAAAATTTGACTGTCTAAAAAATTATGAAAAATTCACCGTTGGATAATTTCAATGTACTAATTCCAAAAATAACATTTATTTTATATAAATAATTTTATAAATATGTGAATTTTCACTTTTAAAATAAAAACCAACATTTATCAAAAATTCACGGGTTTTGACAGAAATGGCGTTCGAACCTTAATAAAAATTTTAATTTCATTCATAAAATTATAAGATAATTTATATTTAATAAAAATTTATTTAATAATAATATTATTATTTTATTAAAATATTATTTAATTCAAAATTCACTTAATTTAATAAAATAGATTTCTGAATTAAATAATAACTAAAAATACCAATTGTACTATAAAAACTATTTACAATGCAACAAAAATGACGACAAATTATATTCATTATTATATAAAAAAATAATGTAGATGAACATAGTACTACTTATTTGTTACCTAACCCCTTAAAATAGCTGCATAAGACCTATATGTAAGGTTTGCGATGGTGACCGACTCTTGGGGTGGCTCGGATAGTATCGCTCGAGTGGTAATTTCAATCAACTTCCACTTTTGTCATAGATGGTCATGTTCAAGCTTGAAAAGATGAACCTCAGCTTGGGCTTGGTAATGGGTGAAGCCCAAAGACACCACCTCTTTTACGAGCTTCGACAAATGGGCTTCATACGGAGCAATTCTACTGGATGAGGCCATCACTTCTTTTGTCTAAGTAAAATTGGATGTGTTAAAACCCTATATTTATACTAATAATGTGATCACTGTTCAACAGCTATATTGGCAACGGTCAAAATTCTTAACATAAAACCAATGAAGTTGACATTTTATATAAACATAAAGAGACACTTAAGTAGATCAAGAAGGATTTCCATTAATTAAACTTTGGGTCGTTACAATATTCCCCACTTAAGAAATTTCTCCCTTGAAATTTTATTTTTCCCACACTAAAAAAATGTGGGTAACTCACCTTCATCATATCCTATGACTCCCAAGTCGCTTCTTCAAAATTGTGGTTTCTCCACAACACCTTGACGAGGGGCATTGTCTTATTTTGTAGAACATTTTCTCTACAATCTAAGATATTCACTGGTTCCTCCTCATAAGAAAGATCATCTTCCAATTGTACCACCTCAGAAGATAGTACATATGAAGGGTCCGGTATATACTTCCATAAGAGAGATACATGAAAGACATCATATACATTGGCTATAGTAGGTGGAAGTGCTAGTCGATTGGCCACAACCCCGACATGATCTTGAATCTTGAAGGGGTCGATGTACCTTGGACTTAACTTCCCTTTCGTTCCAAACCTCATGAATTTCTTCCATGGAGATATGAGTAGAAACACCATTTCTCCAACATTAAACTCAAGGTCTCGTCGATGATTATCTGCATAAATCTTCTGTCAACTCTGGGCTACCTTGATATGTTGCTGAATGGTTTTCACCTTCTCTACCATTTCTTCGAGCATTTCTGGTCTAAGAATCCTACGTTCACTAACCTCATCCCAACATGCTGTTATTCTGCACCTTTTCCGATATAGGGCTTCATATGGTTCCATTTGGATGCTTGAGTGGAAACTATTGTTATAAGAGAACTCAACTAGAGGAAGATGTTGATCCCATCCTCCATAACAGTCCATTGAGAACGCTCTCAAAATATCCTCAAGTTTCTGGATAGTCCGCTCGGATTGGCCATCAGTTTGAGGATGATAGGTCGTACTGCTGTTCAGTTCACTATTCAGAGCATGTTGAAGACTCTTCCAAAACATAGAGGTGAATGTTGGATCTCAGTCAGACACAATAGATAGTGGTACTCCATGAAACCTTACCACTTACCTGATATATATCCGTGCCAGTTGATCCAAAAAAAATCCTTCCAAATAGTAATGAAGTGTGCAGTCTTTGTAAGACGATCCACAACAACCCAGATTTCCTTGTTGCCTTTGGATGTCCTTGGAAGTCCGGTCATAAAGTCCATGGTTATGTTCTCCAATTTGCATTCTAGTATGTGAAATTGTTGCATCATCCCCTTGGACTTTTGCCTCTCTGCCTTCATTTACTGACACAACAGGCACTTTGATGTATATTCAACGTTCACCTTCTTCATATTATCCCACCAAAAGTTTTCTCGGAGATCTCGATACATCATTGTGCTCCTAGGGTGAATAGAGAAATTTGAACTATGTGCATCATCCAAATGTTCCTTCTTCAACTATGGACTTGATGGAACACATAGTCTTTTCCCAAACCGCACAATTCCTTCTTCATTAACATTAAACTCTGAGGATTTCCCTTTTTTGATAGCTTCCACTTTATCCTGAATTCCCACATCATCCTTTTGAGAATCATTTAACCTTTCCAAAAGAGATGGTTGAGCAATAATTTGTGAAAGGATTTATGATGTTCCCATCATTTTGATTCCCATATCCATCTTCATCATGTATAAGAAGATTGGATCCTTCTCAATTCTCATCATTGATCGAATTGTTGGGTTCTTTCTATATAAGGAATCTGCCACCTTGTTCGCTTTCTCAGGGTGGTAATGTATTGAACAGTCATAATCCTTAATGATCTCTATCTATCTTCTCTGGTGCATATTAAGCTCTTTCTATGTGAATATATATTTAAGACTCTTGTGGTCAGTATATATCCCACATTTCTCTCTATAGAGATAATGCCGCCATATTTTCAAGGCAAAGATCACCACCGCCAACTCCAGATCATGCGTTGGATAGTTTCGCTCATGGATTTTCAATTGCCTTTAGGCATAAGATATCACTTTATCACTCTACATCAGCACACATCTTAATTCCTTCTTCGAAGCATCACTGAATACCACAAAAGTTCCCCAATTGTGGGTAAAGTGAGCAGAGGTGCAGTGATAAGCCTCCTTTTCAAATCCTTGAAGATTTCTTCGCATTCATCACTCCAAGAAAACATTAATCCCTTTCGATTTAGCTTGTTAAGAGGGTTGGAAAATCATGATAAATTCCTCACAAATCGTCGATAAAATCCAGTTAACCCCAAGAAGCAACAGATATCCATTACCGATGTCGGCATCGGCCATCCCTCAATTGCATCTGTTTTATAGGGGTACCCGGATATCCCATTGCTTGTGATGATATGGCCCATGAATGAGACCTCCTTCAACCATAACTCACACTTTCTATACATTTCATAGAGCTTCTCCTTGTGCAAAGTCTCTAGTACAGTTTCTAAATGCTCCTCATGATCCTTCTTGGTTTTGGAGTATATTAGAATATCATCCATAAAGGCTACAAAAAATTTGTCTAGATAATCTATAAAGACTCTATACATTAAGTCCATGAAGACTGCTGGAGCATTGATGAGTCTGAATGGCATTACGATGAATTCATAGTGCCCGTATCTTGTACGAAAAGCAGTCTTGGGGACATCTTCCTTCTTCACCCTTACTTGATAATATCCTTACCGCAAGTCACCTTGGAGAAGTATTGTGCTCCACGTAGCTGATCAAACAATTCATATATTCTTGGGAGAGGATACTTGTTCTTTATCATGATTTTGTTAAGTTCATGATAATCGATGCAGAGCCTCATTGACCCATCCTTCTTCTTGACGAAGAGGACTGGTGCACCCCATGGTGAAGCACTTGGGCGTATAAACCCCTAATCTAGATTCCCCTGTAGTTGTTTCTTCAACTCTTCAAGCTCAAAAATATCCACTCTATATGGAGTCTTGGATATTGGTAGCGCCCGAGGTATACGTTCAATTGAGAACTCAACATCTCTTGTAGGAGGAAGACCATGCAGTTCCTCAGGAAACACTTCCGTGAATTCCCTCACAATAGGCATTTCTTCAAGGATGGATTCTTCCTTGGACTCAATCATCAGAGCCAGATATGCATGCTCATAAGGCAGTAATATCCGTGCTTGATATGATGGAGCTAAAAGAGATTCATCTTCCTCCTGACACTTGTAATGAATCGGGGGTCGATTTTCCATATAGAGTGTGATTTCCCTCTCCCAACAATTTATGTTGGCTCTATATAAGGAAATATAATCCATAACAATAATTGCATCAAATTCCACCAGAGTGAGTATGATGATGTTCTCCAAGAAATTCAATCCAAAGACTATAATAGGGGAGGACTTATATTCATGGGATGCAATGATCGCCCCATTTTCCGTACTCACCGACATCTTTACTTCCATGATTTGTAGTGGTGCTGGGATTGTTCTACTAGTCTTTCGAGATATAAAAGAATGTGTTGATCCTGAATCAAAAAGTACGTTCTCTATTCGTGAATGAATAAATAGTGTACCTATCACCACTTCATTTTCGGGGTTCACTTCGGCAGAAGTGATGGCAAAAGATCTTCCTTCCTGCCTTGGAGGTTGTAGGTTGTCTTCGAAAAACCTTGGATTCGGGCACTGATTTTCAAAATGACCTGATTCTTTGCATTTGTAGCATTGAACAATTCGTTGAGGTTTGAACAGAGCATTCCTCTCCTCTATCGCAGTCGTGGGACTTTTTTGCCTATAGTTACTAGCTGGGTTCCCTTCTCTTCCACACCAGATGCATTTTCTCGTCCCCTTAAGGAAATTTCCAGGGTGCTTTATTCCGCACTATTGGCAAGTGGTGTGATGGATCATCCTAGCACCGTTGAATTTATCCATCAGACCATCAGCATTGAAGTTCACCTTACGCTTCTTATCCCCATGATACCCATGTGATTCCCCGATCTCCATTTCAACCTTGAAGGCACATCGGACAATTTCCTCATAGATGTCGAAGTCACGGATTGCTAATGTTTTCCGCAAGCTAGGATTCATCCCACCAAAGAAGTGGTCAACATTGCATTCGGGGGTAACGACAAAGTTGGAAGTGTATCGTGAAAGCCTTGTGATGTTTTCCTCGTATGCTCCAACAGATTCTTCATCTATTTTCTTGAGGGAAAGGAAGTCCCTTTCCATCTTAAGCTGGAGGGTGCACGGAAAATAATTATCGAAAAACAACTTCCAGAAATCCTTCCATTCCAACGCCTCAATATCCTCCTCAGGCATCGTATTTTCTATCAATGTGCAACACTGATCAGCTTCACCCTCCATACGATAGGCAGTAGAAGAACCATCTCATGCTCAGAACATTGAAGGATGGATAAGATCTTTTCAATGGAGTTGATCCATTGTTCAGCGATCATGGGATCGGATGATCCACTAAAAGTAGGAGGCCTTTGTCTCATTAAGCTCTCGATATCGACTTTTTCATTCTTAGGGTGGGATGAACGTTACTCTGGACCTGTGCTTCTATTAAATGCTTCAGTTAGCTGAGAGAGAAGCGTGACAATGTTCGTGATACCCGCTCCTATTGGATTGGGCATCTCATTAGTACAGTCATCACACTGATCTTCACATCGATTGTTAGCCTGAGTCCTCCTATTACCGACTATTGGCTGGAATAAAAGGAATGTTAGGGGTAACACATAAAGGGTAATCCAAAGACAAATGTTGATGAATTATAAATATCCTTTTATTTCCTTAACTCATAAGTCTATAGGCTTCATTCGAGGCTTTTCATGATCTACTTTATAACATATATTCTTAGGGGAATTTTTTTCCCATATTAAGGGTTCAAACTAAGATTGTGAATTTATCAAAACATATCCCCCGGGAGTGTCATAACCAAGAGTGAGGAAAGGCCCGTTGCCATGCACCAGTTCTCGTTCGAGTCTATCTCAAAGCGGTGTTTTTGGGTTTTACCCCTAGGATACATATGTGCCGGAGTCGCCTCTACCTGCTCGTATCCAGACAGGAATGTATTTGTATGATAAACCACTTACTCAGAACTTACCAAAGCATAGGGCTTTTTTTATACTTAGTATTGTATCTAAGTCTTTACTATGGTTTCCTAATCCCAAAAATAACATAACCTCCATTTGATACCAACTATGACAACCCTTCTTGTATTACAAACATAAACATGATTTATTACATAAAACATAACATGATAAAACAAAGAAGATCATAAGGTTTAGAGTATTTGGGGCTTAGGAACATTACATAAAAACTTAAAAAATGAATTACAACATCTTTATTGAAAATATCCTTTACATGACCACAACATTCCCTCATACTTAGCATTTCATGGGATAACCTGAGGACATGCATAAGAAAAGGGTGAGCTATAAAGCCCAGTAAGGGAGTACACTTGGAATAACATGAGGATTATAATACATGTTAGACAATAGGAATATCAATAGAGCATATAAGAAACATGAACATAAAGGGATGATAAAGAACGATAATCATAACATGTAAATGTGGCAACAACCCTTAACATGAAATTAGTATGATCCAAAGCCCATTGCACATGGAGCATGAGTAAATCCTTATTGCACATAAAGCACGAGTAAACCCGCATTGAACTTGAATTAGCATGAGTCAACACTCATTGCACATTACGTATCACGATACTATACTTTACCCAATGCATTTGAGCGCTATAAGGGTGCACCCTTCTTAAAAATTTCATTTCATGCATAAGTGTGCCACATGGATTCATAAAAAATAAACATTTATACCACGATAAAAGAATGTGGAATTCATACATGAGACTTTGAAATAAATATGTAAAGATGCATAAAGTTGGTTACCCATGATGGAGAAATGGCATGGTATCCACTATACAATGGCATTGGCTTGGAAAATCGGTACGATTTCGGCATCATAACGGCGTGACATAAGAATTCATAAAAATGGTTGATGAGAGAGAAAAGTTTTCCTCATCATATTTACATTTAATGGAAAGTAGGGAGGTCATATATATTCATGTCCCAATAATTTTAATTCAATTTAGATTCATGATACAAAATTATTTCTTGAATGTAAAAGAAGAGAGAGAAGTTCCTTTCGAAATTTCAGTATAGTAACGGGTGTACATCGGAGGAATTTAATGAGATAGAAATGGGTCTCCCATCATTCAAACAATTATAGGGCAGTATGGGGGTGGTGTGAAACCATACCCCAAAATTAATAATTGAAATTAAAATGGAAAAACAACTTAAAAAAATTGACAAAAATGAGAATGGATGAAAAAACCCTTAGTTGGAGGTGTGCTTCCAAAGACTAGAGAGAGGCTTTTCAGAGACTTCTTGGGAGCTTCAGGCACCTTCGTAGGATTGTAGTGAGAGTAGGACATAGGTTGGACAAACTTCAAGGGCTTTGAGTGAGGAGGATGTTGGAGCATGGGTGGGTTTATATAGTAAAGGTGAGGGAATTCTTTATTATTTAGGTTTGGGACCCCTAATATTAAATTAATCCAAACCACAAACCATCCCATGGTTTTTGTAAAGACCCATAAAATTCAAGGAAATTTTTTTCTTAATTTTTTATTTGAAATTTTACAAGAACGCATTTTCTGATCGCACCTGATTCCGAGGCCCGGTGTGCCTGGAATCTTTTTCTAAAGTTTAGCTCGGGTACGTTCAGTGAACGAACGAGCGGGAATTTCTAACTTTTTAACCATTGTTTGGAATCGAATTTTGATGGAATCGATGGAATCAAAGCGCTGTTATTTGCTTAGAAACACCTTTTCCGGAGTTTCATTTACACGGGGGAAGTTGTTATTTTTTTTTGCGGAAGGTAAAATAAAATTAAGAATCAATTTTATTTTACTCTAAGTGGATTAAAGCTTTGGGTGGAAGTTGGGGGAAACCACCCAACATCCATTTGGAGGTTATAAGGGTGGTGGGTCCCACACAAACCCTACCCATTAACCATACCTAACCTTCCATAACCCCTATTTTAATTTGACAACTTATGTTAATTAATTATGTGGATTTAATTCAACTTTTTAATTTCAAACATATGTTGTGTTAATAAAATAAGTGAGGTACTTATTTTATTTTGGGTTGGAGGCTTGTTACTTGAGAGCATTGAGAGAAAAGATAAGGGAGGATTGAGTATCTTCATCTTCTTCATCAAAGAACATGAAGAACGCGAAGAACGCCAGATTCCTCGGAGGTTGACGTCTCCTTCCACGACGTCTCCTTCCACGACGTCTCCCTTCGTGATAGTTATCTCCGAGATGAATCCTCACCAATCTTTTTTCGATGAGGTATGGGTTTTATGCGATTTTATTTCATGATTACTTCTATTGTTTTCTTTGTCATCTATCCTCGTTCTTTGAAACCACTTGATATCACTTAAAGGGAGGGGGCCGGACCGCACAAACACGGCTGACCCTCCTCCCGTATTATTATTTGTGGTTGCGGTTCGAAAGGAAGTGACGTGGTGTCGTCGCACCACACGGGGACGAGCGACAAAGATGTGCGGCGCCGTCACGCCTTACATTTGAACGATTTACCAAGGCGTGGCGCCGTTACGCCGCACCAGAATAACCCGAAGACACCACGGCCAGAGCGGGGCCGCGGTGAAGGGCCGCAGTGCCGTCGCGTCATGTCGGACAAACAAAGGTCACGGCCGGTTCCTGGCCGCGGCGGAACTGAGAGACAGGCGGCCGGTTCCGGGCCGCCAGTGTCAGAGCAAGGGGGACCGGCCTTACCGGACCCGTGGTGGCAACAACCAGCCGGCCAGGGTGGGCCAGCCGGATATGGGAGAAGGCCGGGGTTACAAACCCCCAGCAGCCAGCTCAAGAGGCCCCCCATAATGGGGTTCGCAGTTACAAAAGACAGGGGGGCCTGCCCCCCCCCCCCCCCTCAAACGGCTCGGCCGTTTGGCCGAGCTCTTGGCCAGCGCGCCCAGCGCGCCGTGCCCAGGCCGCGCCGCACTGCGCCAGATGGGCCGGGCCGATCCCAAGCGGGCCGGACCCGGACCCGGTTCGGGCCGACCCTGGGGGTGTCGGGCCGGGTCGGACCGGGCCCGAACCCCGCAATACCGAACCTCTTCCGGTCGGTCACCCATATCTTGAGCTACGGGACTCCGATTGACGCACTATCAGTTTCAATGTGATCATTGGATTGAGACGATCATTTTGGTATATCGCACTGAAGGTTTCGGAAGACTTAGGGTTCGGCCGTGTTGGTTCGTACCCGAAACCAACCGGGCCCTCGGAGTAGAAACACTCAAAACTAGAGCTTCATTTGTCCGATTGACATGCCGTCGAATTTGTTGGATTCCTCTATGTGAGGAAGATATTTTGGATTACACCGCCCATGTTTTGGATGCAGGTAGAGTACAGTTAGGTTGGATTTGAATTAAAAACAAACCGGGCCCCTAGGACAAAAAATCCAATAACTCTCAGGTCGGGCGTCCGATTGACTCACCGTCTGTGACGTTGAGTTCCTGTTGATGAAACAGAACTTTTGGATACATCAACTCTAGAGTTTGTGTTAGTTGATGTATCAGACTCTCAGCTCGTGGAGCGGACCCTCCCGAACGAGCTTGCTGTGTGCGGGAACCCTACAACTGGCTGCGACTACTACTACGATGACGACTGTACAGAGATCCTCAGTGGATTCGACGGCGACGACTACAGTACTCAGCGAGCCTACGTGGATCAGTGCTACCGATCATGTGTGGGTCCGATCCTGTGTGGGCCTGCGCCTACAGATCCTGTGTGGGTCCGATCCTGTGTGGGTCTTTGTGGGGGTTAGTTACCTATCGATCCTTTATGGGTCAGATCCTTTTTGGGTCATTGCGGGGGTTAGATACCTATCATTCCTTTCTGGGTCATTGCGGGGGTTAGTACCTATCGATCCTTTGTGGGTCTGACGGCTCAGATGTATCAGTGGATATATCTGATCATCTCTATCGTCATACGAAGAAGTATATCTGTGTGTGTTGAATCTTGTTTTTCTTTCTTTTGTGGATTGTGTTGTGCTATCCTGTGTGGATTACGTTTTGCTTTCCTGTGTGGATTGGGTTGTGTTTTCCCATGTGGACTGGGTTGTACATGGGCTCGGAGGTTTGAGAGTACTGGAATTGATGACATAGGTATATGTATGGGCATATACCTAAGCAGTGTCGAATGTAACTTCCTGATTATATCATTCCTTTGTGGATTATCCTTTGTGGATTCTGGGAGTCCTTAGGGGGTCTCGAGGTCCCTACTGAGTAGCTTATACTCACCCCTTCATGGGCTATTCCCACACCACGTTGTGTTGGTTGAAGACGACGGACATCGCTGACTGTGGTTGAGGCTTACGGAGCAGGACGGTACCTGGAGGTGGACCACTGGGCGGGATGTACTCGGAGCGGACAGCTGGACCCGAGGAGCTGTGGAGGCTATCTGTACCCACCCTTAAGGTGGGAGTATTAGTGGATGGCTCGACACTACAGCTTTACTTTTCAGTTTATGTTTTCCCTTTCCAATAGTATTTTTCTTTCGGTTTGGGTTTGTATACTGGCCCACTTACTTTTATGCACTTACTATTGTACACGGTTTTTATTTAATGTTTACTACTACTGCTTGCTTGATCTGTTGTGTTTTTTTACTTTACAAAGGAAATGCCTTCCCTTTTTACCAGTAATTATTCCTTGGTGCTTATTGCCAGCCTCGGGCCTATGGAAGGTGGGCTTGGGGTAGTAACGACACGGGCCCTGAGGACGGGTCGTGACAAATTGTTATCAAAGGAGTTCAGTTCTATCCCAGAACTTTGGAATCTGGTCTTTTTCTATGTGAAGCAACAATGGTAAGCGTATTGGGTGTGGTTATCAGTCCAGGGAGTCCAGTGTTGGTCCAGCGACCGACGTATCCGTACACCAGGACCCTGACTTCTGATTTCCGACTTAAGGCACGAATACATTGATTCCATGTGCGTTTCAAGTTTTCTTTGTGATTACATTATGCCATCTAAAAAAGGTATATTGTTTGACTGTGGCGCACCTGTTTCTTTTTAGGATGGACCCATGACGGCAGCAAGCTAGGGTTCCGAGAGTTGTGCGTGATGACAGCCCACCGTGGAACGAGGCCTCGGTACAGGGCCCTTTGACAGCAGAGGCACCAGTGGTCCCTCTACCCGCCGAGCCACCGATGCTACCAGCCCCAGCTGCTGACGATGAACGCCGCCTTAGTGAAATGCATGAGTTTCAGCACCAGCAACTGCCCAGGTTCCATTGGGAGATGAACCCCCAGGCATCCGACGACTAGCTGTAGGTAGTGGTATGGGTTTTCAGGTTAGTGAGGACACCAGCAGACCTCAAGGTGAGCCTCGCAGCGAGCCAACAACATCCGGAAGTAGGAAGATGGTGGAGCTTGATGCTCCAGGTTCATGAAGAGGCATCTCTCCTCTGGACGGACTTTGAAAGCCTCTTCCGCTCGGAGTTCGTCCCAGCCACCCATCGTGCGGTATACATCTAGGAGCTTCTATAGCTGCGGTAGGGCAGCTTGACGGTCACCCAGTACTCTGCGAGATTTATTGATCTCTTGCACTACTCGACATACATAGTACGAGACCCATTCTTCTGGGCCTGGACCTTTGAGCAGGGATTGAGAAATGAGATCAGGGCAACAGTGATCTCCCTCAGCATTCTGACTTAGGAAGGAGTAATAGATCGAGCCCTTTTGATCGAGAGCATTCTTGATGAGTCTACAGCAGCGACGAGACCCACCGCAGGGCGGCACGTAGCAGAGTCTTCAGCAGTAGGTATTCGGTGGATGACTCATGGGTCCAGGCAGACCAGACCCTCAGGAAGACAACCTCAGTACACTGCCTCAGCAGTGCGGGGCACACAGCGCGAAGCCAGTCTTTCGAGTGGAAGGCAGTGCTGCACATGCGGAATGCAGGGCCACATGGCTCGTGATTGCCCGACCCGCCGTGCCGAGGGGCAGCAGACAGTTGAGGGGCCACCCAGGCCAAGGCAGAGGGTCGACTATGGTAGTTCGCAGGGAGCAGGTGGACGAGGCAGAGGAGCTGGCTGAGCAGCAGGTGGTGGGCGACGCTTTGAGGCTCTACTAGCACTGCCACCAGGAGGTCCACCCCGACCACCGGGAGCTGGCGGGCAGAGACAGGCACAGCTCCAGGTAGCAGAGGCTACGACCACGGCGTGCCCGAGATGATTTGAGGTACTATTTGTGTATATTCCACCCTTGCTGCAGTTCTTATAGACCCAGAAGCGAGTCATTCTTTCATAGCCGCTGCCCTTTTTCGTAGCTCAGAGATTCCGATAGAGCCGTTGGCTCGATCTTTACGACTAGAGACTTCTACGGGAGCAGACTTGATGATTACGCACTGGTCCTGGCAGTGTGAGCTTACTCTAGTAGGCGAGAGCTTCAGATGGGATCTTTTTATAGTGGCGTCGAGGCCTTAAGACGTCATCTGTGGAATGGATTGATTATCTACAGTCCATGCTCAAATCGACTGTATTAGGTGAAAGGTGCGATGTGTACGCACCAATGAGAGCAGGTTCACCATCACCGGCAATAAGGGAGCCTTCGAAGCACAGGATGGACTTCCACAGAGGAGAGGACAGCCCATCACTAATCAGTTGGTAGCCTCATCCTAGGAGTAGTTGATGTGCAGAGTCCTAGTTTTCCTGCAGTGGTGGATCTGTATGCGGACGTCTTCCCCGACGACATTCCAGGACTACCTCCTCACAGAGAGGTAGACTTTTATATTGACCTATACCCCGGGATAGCCCCGATATTGACTCCAGCGTATTGGATGGCCCCCACTAAGCTTTGAGAGCTACGTGTACAGTTGGAGGACTTGCAAGGCAAGGGATTTATCCGACCCAGTGTTTCACGCTGGGGTTCCCCGATATTTTTCACCAAGAAGGAGGACGGGAGCTTGCGACTTTGTGTCATCTATCGTCTCCTGAACTAGGTGACACTGAGGAACAAGTATCTGCTACTGAGTATTGATGACCTCTTCGATCAGCTCAAGGGAGAATGGTGGTCTCAATGATAGACCCCAGGTCAATCTATCATCAGCTCAGAGTTTGAGACGAGGACATACAGAAGACGGCCTTCAGGTGTCTGTATAGCCACTATGAGTTCTTGGTTATGCCATTCAGTGTAACCAATGCTCCAGCAGTGTTCATGGCCTTCATGAATAGGATCTTTTAGCCATACCTCGATCGATTTGACGTGGTCTTCATTGACGACATTTTGATTTACATGATGACTGAGGAGGAGCACGCCTACCACTTGCGGGTTGTACTAGACACACTCCAAGAGAACTAGCTTTATGGTAAGCTCTCGAAGTGTCAGTTCTGGATACGTGAGGTCCACTTCTTGGGGCACGTCATCTCTATAGAGGGAGTTGTTGTTGATCCTATGAAGATCGAGGAGGTGCTAGCTTAGGAGCCATCCAGGAGTGTGACTGAGGTGCAGAGCTTCTTTGGTCTAGCTGTTTACTATAAGAGATTTGTGCCAGACTTCTCCAGAGTTGCGGCCCCACTCTAAGCTCTTACGAAGAAGGGGAAACCCATTGTGTGGTCAGATAGATGTTAGCAGAGCTTCCAGGAGCTGAGACAGAGGTTTAACAGCGCCCCTATCTTGAGGCTTCCGGAGGTGGGAGTTTGGTACGTAGTCTACTGCGATGCATCAGGGACTAGACTCGGATGTTTCCTGATGCAGGAGTGGGCGGTGATTGCCTATGGATCACGTCAGTTGAGGGCACATGAGCAGAATTATGCTACCCATGACATGGAGTTAGCAACAATGGTCTTCGCTCTGAAGACATAGTGACACTACCTAATGGGCGAGCGCTTTATAGTCTTTTCTGACCATTAGAGTCTCAGGTACATCTTCTCTCAGAAGGACCTGAATCTGAGAAAGCGGTGATGGCTTGAGTTCCTCTAGGACTATGACTTTGAGATAGTCTATACTCCTGATAAGGGGAACATGGTAGCTGATGCTCTTAGCAGGAGGACGGGCATTCAGCTACATGGGGAGGTGATAGAACAGCTAGCCACTATGCAGATATCCTTCGTGGATAGAGACGGAGCATCTTTCCTTCAGTCTCTCACAGTCACCCCTCCACTACTGCAGCGGGTCAGAGAGGCACAGCGTGGGGATGCTGACTGTGAGACGCGGCGTGCACAGATATCCTCAGAATAGGCACCTGACGGTTTCTCCTTTGGAGAAGAGCATGACATCTTTTTCAGAGGACGTACCATGGTACTAGTTTCTTTACGGGGGGAGGTGCTGAGAGAGTTTCACACTTCTCCCTTGGTGGTACATCCTGGAGTAGAGAAGAAGTACCAGGACCCCAGACGACAGCACTGGCGTCCGGGCATGAAGAAGGTTGTGGCAGAGTTCGTTTCTCGATGCCTCATCTGCCAGTAGGTGAAGTCAGAGCATAAGGTACCAGCAGGATTGGTACAGCCCTTAGAGGTCCCGGAGTGGAAGTGGGACGACATATATAAGGACTTTGTGACTGTACATCCACACACTTCTAGAGGTCATGACTCCATTTGGGTGATTGTTGACCGACTCACCAAGTCGGCTCACTTTTTACCCATCAGAGAGCACGGCTCAGTAGAGAGCATGGAACGTCTCCACATTCCGGAGATTGTATGGCTTTACGGTGTGCCATCATCTATCATCTCCGATCGAGATGCTCTCTTTATTTCCCAGCTTTGGAAGGGGTTGCAGGAGGCGTTCAGGACGCGGCTACATTTGAGCACCGCCTTTCACCCTTAGACGGATTGTCAGACGGAGAGGACCATTCAGACTCTTGAGGACATGCTCTGCGCAAGTGTCCTCGACTTTGGTCGTAGCTGGGAGGACCACCTACCCTTGGTGGAGTTTGTGTACAACAACAGCTACCACTCCACCATCGGGATGACACCATACGAGGCGTTGTATGACCGACCTTTCAGATCTCCATTGTTCTGGACAAACCCTGGGGAGTCAGCACTTGTGGGACCGGAGATGGTCCAAGACATGACAGAGAAGGTCTAGATCATCCAGGAGCGGATGAGGACTGTTCAAAGCTTGCAATAAGTCTTATGCTTATAGGAGGAGGAGGCCACTAGAGTTCGAGGATGGCGGCCACGTCTTCTTGGGTGTCTCACCTCGAAATGGATTACAGAGATTTGGTCGAGGCGGCAAGTTGTCTCCATGCTTTATCAGACCATTACAGGTCCTCAGCGTGATCGGCAAGGTGGCATATCGCATGGATCTACAACCTTAGTTGCACCGGGTGCATGACGTCTTCCACGTATCTCAGCTGAGGAGATACGTGCATGAACTGATGCATATCATTGACCTTGGGGAGCTAGACATTAATGATGGGGCGGCTTTTACAGAGGTCCTAGTGGAGATCGAGGATCGACATGTGTGGGTCCTACGTGGATGATCGATTCCTCTAGTGCATATCAGATGGCAGCACGGGAACCTTCAATAGAGAACTTGGGAGAGAGAGGCTCAGATGCATGCTCAGTACCCACATTTGGTTCCCTAGTTTATGATATATCTTTCTGGGGATGTAAAGCCCTGATGTGGTAGTGATGTAAATACCCATAAAATTCAATGGAATTTTTTTCTTAATTTTATTTGGAATTTTACAAGAACGCAATTTCTGACGGCACCTGATTCTGAGGCCCGGTGTACCCGGAATCCTTTTCCGAAGTTTAGCTCGGGTATGTTCAGTGAACGAACGAGTGGGAATTTATAACTCTTGAACCAGTGCTCAAAATCGAATTCTGAGGGAACCGATGGAATCACAGCGTCAGTATTTGCTTAGGAACACCTTTTCCGAAGTTTCATTTACACAAGGGAAGTTGTTAAATTTTTTTGTGGAAGGTAAAATAAAATTAAGCATCAATTTTATTTTACTCTAAGTGGTTTAATGCTTTGGGTGAATGTAGGGGAAACCACCCAACTTCCATTTGGAGGTTATGAGGGTGGTGGGGCCCACAAGAACCCTACCCTTTCACCTTCCTTAACCTTCCATAACCCCTCTTTTAATTTGACAACTTATGTTAATTAATTGTATGGATTAAATTCAACTTTTGAATTTCAAACTTAAGTTGTGTTAATAAAATAAGTGAGGTAGTTATTTTGTTTTGGGTGGGAGGCTTGTTACTTGAGAGCTTTGGGAGAAAAGCTAAGGGAGGCTTGAGTATCTTCATCTTCTTCATCGAAGAACACGAAGAACGCGAAGAACGCCGGATTCCTCGGAGGTCGACGTCTCCTTCCGCAACGTCTCCTTCCGCGACGTCTCCCTCCATGACGGTTATCTCCGCGATGAATCCTCACCCAACTTGTTCGACGAGGTAGGGGTTTTATGCGTTTTTATTTAATGATTACTTCTGTTGTTTTATTCATCATCTATCCTAGTTCTTTGGAACAACTTGATATCATTTAACGGGAGGGGGATGGACCACAAAACCTGGCCGACCCTCCTCCCTTATTATTATTTTAGGATGCAGTTCGAAGGGATGGGACACGGTGCCGTCGCACCGCGCGTGGACGAGCAATAAAGATGTGCAACACCATCGTGCCACGCATTTGAAAGATGAACCATGCCGCGGCACTATCGCGCCACACCAGAAAAACCCAAAGACACTGCGGCTGGAGCGGGGCCGCGGAAGAGGGGTGCGGCGCCATAATGGGGGTCGCGGTTACAAAAGACAGGGGGAAGCCCCCCCCCCCCCCTCAAATAGCTCGGTCGTTGGGCCGAGCTCTGGGCTAGCGTGCCGCAGCCCGCGCACCACGCCCAGGCCGGGCCGAGCCGCGCCGGCCGGGCCGAGCCACACCCAAGTAGTCCGGACCCGGACCCGGTTTGGTCCGACCCTGGGGGTGTCAGGCCGGGTCGGACCGGGCCCGAACCCCTCAATACCGAACCTCTTCCGGTCGGTCACCCATATCTTGAGATACACGCCTTCGATCGATGCACCATCATTTGTGATGCGATTCGTGGATAAGGACGGTCGTTTCGATATATCGCACTCAAGGTTTTGGAATACTCTGCGTTCGGTCGAGTTGGTTCGTACACGAAACCAAGCGGGCCCTCAGAGCGGAAACACTCATAACTTGAGCTCCAGACATCCGATTGACGTGCCGTCAACATTGTTGGATTCCTCTAAGTGAGACGGATCTTTTTAATTACTCTTCCCGAGGTTTGGACGCATGTGGAGTACGGTCGGGTGGGTTTTGACTTAGAAACCAACCGGGCCCCAGGGACGAAAAAGCCAATAACTCTCAGATCGGGCGTCCGATTGACGCGCGGTCTGCGACATTGAGTTCCTGTTGACGATAAGAAACTTTTGGATACATCAAATCCAGACTTTGTGTCAGTCGATGTATCAGCCTCTCGGCTCGTGGAGCGAACCCTCCCGATCGAGCTTTCTATGTGCGGGAACCCTAGAGCTAGCTGCGACTACTACTACGACGACGACTTTTCATAGATCCTCAGTGGATTCGATGGTGACGACTACTGCACTCAATGATCCTACATGGATCAGTGCTATCAATCTTGTGTGGGTTCAATCCTGTGTGGGTCAGTGCTCAGCGGTCCTGTGTGGGCCAGCGCCTACAGATCCTGTGTGGGCCTGATCCTGTGTAGGTCTTTGGGGGGGTTATTTACTTATCAATCCTTTGTGGGTCCGATCCGTTGTGGGTAATTACAGGGGTTAGTTACCTATCGATCATTTGTGGGTCAGATCCTTTGTGGGTCACTATGGGTGTTAGTACCTATCGATCCTTTGTGGGTCTGACGGCTTAGATTAATCAGTGGATATATCTGATCATCTCTATCATCATATGAAAAAGTATACCTGTGTGAGATGAATCCTATTTTGATTTCCATTGTGGATTTTGTTGTTATATCTTTTGTGGATTATGTTTTTCTTTCCTGTGTGGATTGGGTTGTGTTTTCCCGTGTGGACTGGGTTATACTTGGACTCTGAGGTTGGAGCGTACTGGAATTGATGACTTAGGTATATGTATGGGCATATACCTAAGAAGTGTCGAATGTTACTTCGTGATTGTATCATTCCTTTGTGGATTATCCTTTGGGGATTCTGGGAGACCTTAGGGGTCTCGGGGTCCCTACTGAGTAGCTTATACTCAACTCTGCATGGGCTATGCCCGCACCACATTTTGATGGTTGCAGACGTAGGACAGTGCTGACCGTGGTTGAGGCTTGCAGAGCAGGACAGTACCTGGAGGTGGACCACTGGGTGGGATGTATTCAGAGCGGACGGCTGGACCCGAGGAGCTGTGGAGGCTATCCATACCCACCCTTCAGTTGGGAGTTCCAGTGGACAGCTCGACGCTACGGCTTAACTTTTCAGTTGTTGTTTTCCCTTTCCATTTGTATTTTACTTTCAGTTTGGTTTTGTATACTGACCACTTACTTCTCCGCACTTACTATTGTACATAGTTTTTACTTAGTGTTTAATACTACTACTTTCTTGATCTGTGGTGTTTGATTACTTTACAAAGGCAATGACTTCCTTTTTTACCAGGAATTACTCTTTGGTGGTAGTCGCCAGCCCCTGGCCTATGGAAGGCGGGCTTGGGGAAGTCACGGCACGGGCCCCAAGGATGGGTCGTGACAGTTTTTGCCCATGGTTTTTTTAAAAGGGAAGAGGAAAACATTATTTTTTAAGGCCAAAGTCCAAAGTTCTTAAAATAATGTCATTGCTTATGTGGAGGTGAGTCACACTCCCATGGAAAATAATTTAAAAAGGAAAAGTATTGAATAAGTCATGAGGGGTCCGTTAATGCCTTGAAAGATAAGTCAAACAAATCCAAAATCATGTTATTTTAATGGTAAAACATATATTGACCGAACATAAATCTTATAGTATTTTATTACATCACTATTGTGTCATTATGATGTCATAAAACACATTATATATTTAAACGGTATTTAATTTTTACCCAAAAATTTGACTGTCTCAGAATATTATGAAAAATTCACCATTGGATAATTTTGACGTCATGATTCCAAAAATAACATTTATTTTATCTAAATTATTTTTTAAATATGTAAATTTTAATTTTAAAAATAAAAATAGACATTTATAGAAAATTCATGTGTTTTGATAGAAATGGATTTCGAAACTTAATAAACATTTTAATTGTATTCATAAATTTATAAGATCATTTATATTTAATAAAAATTTATTTAATAATAATATTATTATTTTATTAAAATATTATTTAATTCAAAAATCCATTAATTTAATAAAATAGATTTCTTAATTAAATAATAACTAAAAACACCATCTGTACTTTAAAAACTATTTAGAATGTATCAAAAATGACGAGAAATTATATTCGTTATTATATAAACAAATAATGTACATGAACATAGTACTAAGTATTTGTTACATAACCCCTTTAAACAGCTGCATAAGACCTAAGGGTAAGGTGTGCGATGCTGACAGACTCTTGGGGTGGCTCGGATAGCATCGCTCGAGTGGTAATTTAAATCAACTTCCACTTTTCCCGTAGATGGTCACATTCGAGCTTGGCAAGATGAAGTTAAACATGGGCTTGGTAAAGGGCGAATCCCAAATACCCCACCTCTTTTCTGAGATCCGTCAAATGGGCTTCGTACGGAGCAATTCTACTGGACGAGGCCATCGCTTCTTTTGTCTAAGTAAAATTGGATGTCCTAAAGCCCTATATTTATACTAATAATGTGATCACTGTTCACCAGCTATATTAGCAATGGTCAAAATTCTTAACATAAAACCAATGAAGTTGACATTTTATATAAACATAAAGAGACACTTAATTAGATCAAGAGGTATTTCCATTAATGAATCTTTGGGTCGTTACAAAACTAGTTCTATACAACTAAACATGAAAAATTGGTAATATTTTACCCACATAAATTGATAAATAAATCAATAAATTATACTAGTAATTTGGAATTATGACTTTATATATTTGGATTCCTGTGTAATTCAATTAACATTTTCAAAAATTATATAGTAAAAATAAGGTCTGAACATAAAACAAATTATAATACCACTCATGTAAATTTTAGAACAAAGTAAAAAATGATAGAATATATTATTCATAAAATAACATATGAAAGTGTAAGATCGTATAGGTCAACAAGATGCACCAACTAACATACCAAAAAACAATAACAACAAAACAGGATATGCATCTGACCCATAGTCACAACCACCTACCAAAGGCAACCTAGAGCTTTCTTAATGATTCATATTATCATAATTTCACCCCTTATCATGGAAACGTGAAAAATACATAATACACACCATACTGTGAATTTATAGTGTACTCAAAAATTGATTAGTAATTTTCTCCAAGATTTTATGAATTTACTATTACAAATAATTTCATTAATTATAATTTAGAATACACTATTTTGTGAATATTATTTTAATATTTTTGTGGCAGAACAACATTATCATAATGTAACAACAAATTTTAAATCAAAATTAAATATAATCCATTAAAATGGAATCCAAAATTAATTTAAAACACCTATAGTAAAAAATAAATTTTTTTAGGTATGAGATAAATCATTTTATGGTTATATTTTCTAATACATACTAATTTTTAGCTACCATATGCCTTAATTTCAGCCTAATTTTTGTGATACTGAGATATTATTTTCAGGGGATAAATCTCAAATAGATTATATTTTTGGGTGAATTTTAGAGGTCTTTATGATGGCACATGATTGGGACATAGTTAAGGAAACCATGTTGTTATCCCTAGGAACAATATTTTTATTTTTTGAAAAAATAGTGGGTGGTGCATTTGTGGTTTGTGGTTATGGATAAATTTGTGATATTTAAATGATTAATGTGTTATATTGTGTAGATTTAAAAAACATAGTGGGATCATGAATGACCAGTCATTGTATAATCCCATTAACTGTAGTGAGCCTCTCATAGTGTGCACATTTTTTGGTAACCATTATAACAAAATAATTTTAAATATTTAGGTTAATAAAAAACAATTCATTAAACCAAGAAAAATCTATGAACATCCTCTTTCTTCATAATACACCAATGTATATCAATTAAATGGGACTCTAGTGGTGGTTTTTTTGGAATCTTAACCCTTTCAAATCCTAATCAAATGAATTTTCATACATTGTACCATATTAATTCAATGTGTGTAATTGATATTATGTTTTCTTCATAATCTTGTCCGATATTTATAATCTATTAGTGAATGACTTGTCAATTTTTGTTTTCATGGAAAACATATTGATTCTATTACGATATAATTGATTATTCTAATTTGATTTATGAATATAAACAAATATAGAGGTTTTTAGTAATTTCCATGATTTTGTATTGTTCTTTTATTGATGTAAGTTTTAATTAGGTAAGAATAATTAATGTATCTCCCCTCTTATGTTCTTCATAAATATTAATCAATAATTTCTTTATTATGAATTGGTACTAGTACATGGGATTATTAGTGTATGGGATGTATATGTATGCTGCCTCTTGGAGAGTATCAATTTTTAAAATAAATATTATTTTGGTAAGAATATAATTACCATATATGGACATGTATATGGGTTTTAGCAAGATAAGTTTTTCTTTATCATCTGTTTTGAGACCCATTCTTGATTTGGTTGTATATATATATTTTTGCTTGTGGATTTGTGTGAGCTACTCTTGATATGAATAGTTTTAATTACTATATAATTAAATTTTTATGAGTGAGGGATAGCATGTTATAATTTTATTTAGGTATCAAGATAGTTAGGTTATTTGGAATTAGTTTAATGTTCTTCTTTAGGAGGATCATCGTGGACAGGACAAGGGCCAAGTCCATGGGTTCACATGATGGTATTCATTTAAATATGATATATTTATTGTTGACACATGAGTATAACTATGTAAGGGAGATGATTATCTATTTTTTAGGAATAATGACATGGGATAATGACTATTCATGTGTGAGTGTGATCTAATTCATCAAGCATGTTATGTGGAACATCAATTATGTGAGGACAATGTATAACCTTAGGGTAGAGTGTAAGGTATTATTTATAGGTGGAATGTAGAAATTTGACTGATGGATATAGGATTATGATCTTATGTGTGGACATTATGGAATTTTATAATACATTAGTTGACTGATACTTGAATTGATAATAGAATAGTGTTGAATAACTGTGCTTGATTTCATGGAATATATCATTGTACATGATTACCCCATACTTGAGGGGTTAATTGTTTACAAGTTCCTTAATTTTATAATTTCTCATTCAACAAATATATGTTCACATTTTTTTAATGATACATTTTTGTTTTCCTATTGAGTTTATACTCACACCCTTTATGGGCATATCGATGTGTGTGCAGACATAATGATTATGTTAGGAAAGGGAGTGTTTCCATTTGAATGTAGTTCCTAATATAGTTCATGGTTACATAATAATTACTAGAATAGTTTTCAGAGAGATCTCATTTTGTCTTAATTTACCCGGTTCTCCTTTTTCTTTTTTGACCTACCACGTTTGAAGGTATTTGTTATTACTTCTATAACATGGAATTCCATCTAATACCTAGTCTATTTCTATTTACTTCTATGGTGTTATTCTAGAATTTCTATTTATATTATGGGTATTATTTTATGATTGGAACATTACTAAGGTCATTTTATCCCCACTGTACAATCTATAACCTCACTTCTAATCAGAAGCATATTGTGTTATTGGAGGAAAATATGTGGTTATGTGGCACTTCATACCAAACAATGAGATTTGGTTCAAGGAATTAAATGGTGTTTTTAGTGGTGGCTTCATTAAATTTGAGTAATTACTGAAATTTTGGATAATATTAATAAGGAGTTATGGTCTGTGGAACATCTGTAATGGAGTTGCATTTGGTCCTGGGAAATACATGTGTAATGGACCCCCATATAACAAGTTATGGGACTACTATTATTGTTGGGGATTTATAATTGCATGTTTAATATGAGTATGTTGTGGTATTTTTTATTATTGGAATTGGATGAATTCATTAATTAATTCTATTAATGTATAATGAGGTTCACTTGAGGTCATGTTGAACTCCCATCTGAAAAGGGTGTTTCAAGTTGGGGGATTAAAAGTTTTATCAGATATGATATCCATTCCGATTTTTCTTTGTGATATTAAAAAATTTGGGAGTAGTGAGTTTAGATATATAGAAATCGGTTATGGGAGTGGAATGTGTGTTAATCTATCATATGTGTAACAAACCTCTGAGTTACCAATTATGCAACTACTTTTACGGCTGTGTATTTGTTGTTTGATATTGATTCTATTATTTCTCTTTAAATATATGTTATTTTTTAGATTCATTATTCTATAATAGGATAATTGGAACACATTCCAAGTGTATATTCAGATTTTTTAAATACTATCTCAATTAATTAAAATCCATGGTCTATGCTCTATACTTGTGTGATAAACTTGTGTTGACATTTATATTTACTAATCAAGTGAATGGTTGTTTGTTATATATATGATTATGAAAAATGTGAAGGTACATAGGAATAGTATTAATCCATAGGTGTAGTATGATGGTTATACCTTATCACTGTGAGTATTTGTTCACGATAATTCATCTATTGAAATCCCTTTTCTGAACATTCAGGGGTTATTACATCAAGAAAGATATTATAATCATTCTTTGAGTATTATGTAGTTCAAAAAATGTATCTATTGAGACATTTTATGAAACATCGTAGATATTAAAATAGAACACTTCGTCTTGTTAGGAAAAACATGTTCCATCACTATGTATGTATAATAGTTTTCTTGAGAATCCTAATGCACCAGTTCCTATGATCTAGGAAATGGATTTGTTTTATCCTATAGTGTTCTGGTCTTTTGTAAATAAAAGGTGTATGTGCATAAAGGGGATGGGAGATTATGCATGAGACATTTTAATTTATCACCCACCATCCTTCAAAGGTATTAGGGGTCAGTAGGAACGTATGATTGGATTGATATCAATGAGGGGGCATTTGACATGGCCAATAAATTGTTGTTTGAAATAGTAAAACTGATTATTATCTTGGTTCAAGATCATATCAGTAGGTAGTGGGGTGTTATGATTCAACTAGGTAGATGTGGGTATCTTTCAAGCATAACCATCAAGGACATGTTCTATGGGGATATCATCTAAGACAAGCTAAAAAATGTCCAAACTCATGAGTTCCTTAAGCAGTAATATATAATGATGACAAGAATTGTCTATTATTATTGTATTATAGAGTAACCATTGTTTTATGTTCTGTCAGTATAAAATGAGGTGTTGAAGGAGTAGAATATTGAAAATTGAATTTGACTATAATTGAGGAATCATGACAGGTTCTTTAACTTAATGATGTACTCAATATTGATTTTTAAAGACCTATCATTAAAAATGGATTTAGAGGAAGATAAAGTTGTAGGTATTCCATTATCCATCATTAGACTAATTTTTGGACTATATAGTAAAAATATGTGTGCATATTATTATTTTATGCAGATGATTTTATAAGTGAAATTTCAGGAATGATGTAGGATGATATAATAGAGTATGATTTATTTATCTCTATTTATAGAAACTGGTTCAGTTGGCTGGTTTAGCTTCAATAAGACTAAGGGAAACTACCTATGGAGTGTCAATAATGTGGCATGGTAGGATAACTATAGTATTTTTATTCACGGGATTTTCAGATTAGTTTTTTGGAGTTCATCCTATAATATGGTTGGAGGAACCCAGTGGGGTATTAAGGTGCATTATACATCAATGAATCGGTAATCACAAGACCATCTGAGGAATTATTGCAGAAAAATGATGGTTGGATTTATTCACTAGTCCAAAATATAAATGATGGTTGAGAGGGAACCTCTAATATAGGTTGTTGTGTCTTCATTACATCATCACTTCTCTTCTTCTCTATTGAGTATAGGTCTAACCCATTCTATTATATCTTCTAATGTTGTGGTAAGACATAATTTAATTGTTATGTTGTGTTCTCATTTTCATACTCTATACACACCTTTGGAAAATAAATTAGATCATATCCCAATATTTTGGTAATTTTTTATGTTACTTTCCATCTATGAACATCTATGAGACATTATGTTTTGTGATTTATTTATCTTTGGTGCGATTTTTCATGTGGACAGGTTGACTAGTTATCAAGTGAACATCGATTTCTATAGGACACAGGTATCCCATATTATTCTCAAGTTGAAGTGAATAGTGTTGAAAATTTTGATAAGAAAGAGTGGGAACAAATATGATCAATATTGGATCTATTATGAGGTCATGGTATGGCTCTTATAGATGAAATAGATGTACAATTCAACTTTTTTTCTTCATACATGATACCTTTTTATGGACATGTTTATAGAAGAATTTTTATATCTCCATTTAGATATAGGGATTGAGAAATGTATTCAAATTATTCTAGAATAACGACCCATATTTTTTCCACTTGTCATATGGAACTGGATTTCTATAAGGAAATCATGGTGGAGCTCATGGATTTGATAAAAAAGGCATCATCGGACTAAACAATTATTCTTGGGGATCTCCAATGTTGTACTCAAGGATAATAGAAAATATTTTTATATTGATCATATAATATAATAAGGTCAATCAGATAAAAATTAATAATAGGTACCCATTAATGAGAATATATTATTTGATTCATAATTTATGAGGAGAATTTTATTTCTCAAAAATTAATCAATGATCGGGTTGCATCATCTTTTAGTAAGATAAGGATTTAAATAGGGATACATTTTTTGATGATATTGACTACTGATTTCTTGGTGATGTATTTTTGGATAAAAATGTTCCATAAGTATTCAAGGATCTCATGAATAATATATTTTATACATACCTATACTCATTTATTAGGGTGTTCATGGATGATATCTAAATATACTCGAGCATGTGAAAGATGCATTTTAGACACCTTAGGATCATGTTGAGCAGGATTATGAATATGTAATTTATTCCAAACATTAAAAGTGTTACATTTTAATCTAACAGTTGGGTTTCCTTATGAATGATATTTATAATACTATAATTTCACGTGATTAAGAAAAGATTAATGTAGTGATTTATTGGACACTCAAGATGAATTTTTTTAAGATCATGAGTTTCATTGGGTTGGTAGGGTACTATATGAGTTTTATTTAGGACTACTCCCATATGGAGTAGCTATGAGTGGTAATTACCAGATGTTGGTTATTTTTAAATGGGTATATCAATGTGAAGAGTCTGTTCTATAGTTAATGAGGATATTGGAATTAACTATGATCCTAAAATATTATAGTCATTATATTGGATATATTTAGATTAATTTGATTCCATAGGTGTTGGTTTAGGTGTTGTATTTTTGTAGATTGATTTTTGTGTGGATAATGGGTCATCTATGTTACAAACCCCTTATCAGGATGAAACTATATATGACTTTAATTTATCACTTATGATTCATGCTATGTAGTTTTCAGCCCAATATCTCTATAGTATGATATTTTTCAAATATATTGATCACTATTTTGTCATTTCATCTCACCACAATGTGAATTAAAACAATGATTGATAAAATTGGGTAAAATATCTACAAACACATTATTTTACAATGGCATCTACACTATGAAAAGGTAATTTCATTGATGTTTCTATTAGTAAAAAAATAATAGATCTATTATAAATACATTAAAAGAAATAATTGGTGTTGATGAGCTTGATTTTTTAATGATTCATGGATACATATGAGGGACAAGGGGTTACTACATGTGCTCCATTATTTGTTACATAGATTGTGTTGGACTGGGAAAAGACAATATATGATTCAAATCAGAAATTCATAATGATTCATGAATAGTTGGTTGGAGGGGACCCCAATCCATGATGGTTGATGGGTAGTGACTACAATATATTTGATTGGCATGGATAATCAAAATATGATTTCAATATCATAGTAAGGGTATATAAATATATAAGGTAGGATTATAAGAAAGTAAAAGTGGTCTCTAATAGTTGATAAATGATAGGTATGGTGATATAAATTTGAAAAAAAAATTCCCAACATGGGAAACTGGAAATCTGCAAGTATAATATATAGAAGATGATTCAATAATGGGGTGGACGATTAGATCCCTTACTTAATCATTGTAATAAATTTTGTAAAGGATATAACAAGAAGGCAGAAATTATCTCTCATTATTAGAAAATCAATTAGAAAAGTAATGTTGTATTTATAAATACATGAAAACATAATCAATTGAGGTTTAAAAGGCTAAATACATTGAAAGTTCATTCATGAAAAATAATAGAGATAGATACCTTACCTTGAGAGGGAACATATAATAGAATTTAATGTGATTATCAAGATATTGTGAACACCAAGAGATTTTTCTAGAGAGTGAATGGAATATTTTAATTGGGATAATTTTTTTTAGAAAATCATAACTGCGTTTTTGTTTTTTTATAGAGAATGGTTGGGGAATTGTTTATTAATTTCTGAACTTAGGTATTGGACAATATATAATAAAATAATCAACCCCAAAAACATATTGTGGTATCATCGAATAGATTCCACATTACTGTAGTGGTTCTAAATACTTAATAAGGATAAGAATTTAAATCATTAAAGTAAAATCCTTGGTTATGTTTAAGTGACTCAGGTTCAAAAAATATTAAAACTATAAAATATAATATATAATTTAAATCTCTCAATAGTGCTTTATAGAATTTATAATATAATATAAAAACACATTATTTTAAATGGAAAAATTATTATTCTTGATGGATACTATTTATAGAATTTATTGACTCACTTTTCGAATTTTATGATATCCTAACAGTTACCATATATTTATATTGTATTGATTTTTTATAAAAAATGTATTATCTCATGAAATTAAATAAATTAACTGGTGTCTAATCTCAATGTATTGATTTAAAAAATAATATTTATACTAAAAAAATAATTCAATCTATATGTTAATTACAGTTTTTAAATAAAATATTCCATTTTATTTTAAAAAAGTATTTTACAATGATAACAATTTCTGACACTTATAAAAATTGTATTTGACTTCATAAAATTATATTATGATTTATATTTAAATTCATAATTTTTACAAAAAATAATTTATTAAAATATAATTTATTTAAAAAATTCTTAAAATCATTAAATGTAGTGTCTCTATTAATACCTTATATTTACTAAAAAATACAATATGTGTTTCTGTGTATCAAAATAGAATTTTTATAACACATTATTAAATTATTTATAAACAAATAATAAAGGATAAATATTATTATAATTTGGTTAAAATTGATATAAAAAATAATATTGTTAGGGTCTAGATACATAACACCTTACTACTCTAGTGTAGTCTTTAATGTAATGTGTGTGATGGTGACACTTTCATAGAGTGGTTTTGCAAACATGATTGGTATTTTGATCTCAATAAGATTGAACATCTCACATAAATAGTTACGCTAGTGGTTTTTTTTGTTGAATCGTAGCATGGTCTTGGAGAAGGGAAAATCCCAATGATTTTAGAGCCCTCCAAAACTCTGATAAATGGGCATCATGAGGTATATTCCAAGTAGTTGAGGACATCATATATTCCTCCTTTTTGAATATCATTCTATCACAACCCTTAATATATATTAATCATGAATATCATTTTACAGTTGGTACATAATTGATTGTAATGATTATTATTGATCTTTCAAATAATAATGGATAAAACTATTATGGTCAGATTAACAACATTATTTCATGTTTTTTACATAAAATCATTACATAATATGTCATTTAATCATTTTCAAATGGAATATCATATATTAAATATCATGTTTTTAGATTGTTCCCCCTTAATAAATTATTTCTTCAAACATTATTTCTAAAAACTAAAATATATAAGGTTCTTTTATTTCATATCCTCTTTCAATTCCCATGTATCTTCCTTAAACATGTGGCTCCTCCTTATTACTTTGAACATGTTAAATTTTTCAAAGAAAACTGTCTTCATAATCTAAAATCTAATCATTTAATCCTCAAACAAAATATCATTCTAAAATGATATCACATATATATTCAATACATGTGCGGTTTGTGGTATTTACTTTCTCAAGAGGGATACATAGGACACATCATGTATATGACATAGTTTGGGGGTAGTGTTGTTGATAGGCCCCCTCTTCATTCAAATCAATGATATAAAAAGGGATAATGAATTATGGACTAATATTTTCCTTTTTCCCAAACCTTGTAAAATTCATACATAGTGATATATGAATGAGAACATTATCAATGACCATAAACTGTATGTCACATATATGATTTTATAAATTATATTTAATTTGAATTTGTGTGTATTTCAAATGTTGTTGAATGTTTTGAAACATCTATATAATCTCTTTGTAATGATCATGTCTTCGTAGCTTTATCTATCTAACTTTATCACATCATGTTAGAGACATAAAACACTAAAATTAAATATCCTTATAAGGTGTTGTTTCTAGGATTAATAGAAATTATCGTTATATGGTAAATTCACTATGTTAAGGTGGTGATCCCAACAACCTTGGAATTACATGTACTATATCTCAATATATCCTTTATAGAATCAATGATTATTTTAGTCTAAGAACTTGTTTGATGGTGATATGTAGTACTAAAAATCATCTCTTTATCCATCATTCTCTTAATGTTTCTATATGGCCTCAATTTATACTTTATTTATTGATCATATATAATATATAGCGAAACTACATGTAGTATTACCACATCACTTATGTATATCGTGTCAATTTGGTCCATTGAGAAATACTCATTCGTAGGAATGATATACACTAACATTGTAAACTAATAGACTCTCAATCATATGGTTTAATTTACATAAAGTTTTTAGAGGATTACTAATATGAATCTATGGTTATGTTTTCCCCTTTACATACTAGTATGGGAAATTGTTACATCATACCTATATAATTCTATCATTCAACAATTACTTGTTAGCATACAATGAATCGAAATACAAATTTTGCAATCTCTATCTTCAAGTTATCCCAGAAGAGGTTTTTTCATAGATACATGTACATATTAGTGCATTATAGATGAATTAAAAATGAAAGGATATGGCCATCATCCAAAAGTTCATTCTTGATATATTGTTTTGATAATACACATATCCATGTTCCAACCGATAAAATTCCATATTCAGAAATGTTAAACATGATAATGTTAAAATAT
Source organism: Viscum album (assembly GCA_963277665.1). Classification (NCBI taxonomy): domain Eukaryota; kingdom Viridiplantae; phylum Streptophyta; class Magnoliopsida; order Santalales; family Viscaceae; genus Viscum; species Viscum album. The sequence continues at coordinate 89,838 of CAUJRU010000986.1, forward strand.
TTTTTCTATATCACCTGGTAATATTTTTGGTCCTCCCCGATCCTCTCAATATTAAATGATTGAGTATTTTATTGAGCAAGGAAGGATTAACATCATCAAGATATCCAATTTCTATCCTCAATATATCTAAAAATATCGGAACTCATTCGTTCAACATCGTGGATAGGGTTATATGATCATTTCTACTCAAAGAATAAACCACATTATTCACCATCCTAGGATAGTAAATGATTAAGTAATAATGAACGTTGATAAGTTATAACCACATTTGAGGGTGCATATTTCTCTAATTTTGTTTAAATATATGAGTAAGGATTATTTTTCCTCATACATGTCACACTTCATTATGCATATATAGTATTCTTAAATCATTAATGAGATTATCACTAAATACAATTATAGATAATGTATTGAGTAGTTCATTTCATTTATATTTTTTTTTGGTAGGAATAAAAAATCTATTTTTAATCTTACATGAGTTCGCAATCCAAATCTATTTTGATTGTGCCACTATAATCAAAAATAATTCCACATAAGTGTAGTGATTAACCACTTCATTAACTCTTTCAATATACCCCCCCCCACATTCATCAGTTGAGATGAAATTATCTCCCAAATAAGTAAGCTTCATCAGTTTTCTCGATAATCATTAGATTTTTTTCATATATAAATAATAGAACACTTATAATACAATGAAAATATATATTTCCATCATAGATGCAGGAATGGTACATCCCTCAATTTCCCTAATTTTTAAAAGATTCATATATATCAATTTTCTGGTCATAACCTTCCAAAAATTATTAATTTCTCTATAAAAAAATCAAATTTAATATAGTTCATATATAAGTTTACCTTTCTCAATTTTTTCTATACAACATTTTAATGCTTCTCATGTTCCCCATTTCATTTTGGGTATATAAAAATATCATCTATAAAAACAAAAAAAAATTAGAGGTAATACATGAAGATAAAATTAATCAATTCCATAAATTTGTATGGAGGATTAGTGATTCCATGTGGCATAAATATGAACACATATACCATGTTTATGATACAAATAGAATACGTGATGTTATCCTCCTTCAAATTCACATAATAATATTCCTAAAATAGATCCATTAGGGAGACGTATTTGGCTCCACATAGATAATTGAACAAGTTATTTATCCATGGAAGAGGATAATTGTTCTTTATTGTGATCATGTTGATCTTAAAATAATTAATGGAGAGTGACCTGACCTGAACATCTTAATTACCAAAAAGATAGGTGTACCACTTGGTGAAGCAGTTGGGAATGCAAATCCATTATCTAATTTATCATGTAGTTTCTTCATCAGATATTAGTTGTTAATAATGTAAAATCTATATATTGTATTAGATAGTTTCAAATATTCATGTATAAGTTTATTGATAAGTAAGCCACTTTTATAGGAGGAATAAAATCCATTTTATTGGGAAAAAAATCAATGAATTCCCTTACAATGTGATTGTCAACGAGGATGACATTTTCCTTAGTTTTAATCATTTCAGAATGACACACATTATTATTTGTAAATTATATAAATTTATAGGATGATGGTATGGAAATATATTCATCAACCATCCAGAATATATATATAATCAATTATTGTTTTTTATATATAGTTTGATTCCATTCTCATAAAAATTTATGGTTTTACAATATTTGGAAATCCAATCCATGCATATAAAACTATAAAATTATTATGAATGGAGTTTAATAATATTTTATACTAAATTCATGATGAAAATTATGGTAGAGGGTGAGTTATATTTTTGGGATGAAATAATTAACCTATTATATATCTTCACAAATAACTCAACTTTCATGTAATGAGATGGTTTTCGAACCGTTATACTAACTTTGTGCGATATTGAAGAATTTATATAACCATAATCAAATAATATTATTTCAATTAATGTTTGAATATCCAGTTTACTTATCACCACATCATTTTTAATATCCATATCATTATTTTTTATGGTGAGCTCACCAAATTATCTCTATGATCTAGAGGTTATTTTCATCGGTTATCGTCGAGAAACCGTGTATTAGTGAATATAGTATCATAGTGTAATTTTTATATAGTTGAAAATTTATAAAAATTGATGAGGTTTGAATGGATAATTTCATTCTTCCATTACATTATGAGTTTTTATCTATTGTAATTTGTTAGATAGGTCCCATTTCTTCCCAAACCGAAGTAATTTTTTGTCCCCTTAAAGAATTTTATTGGTTGCCTATTATCACACTTTGGATAAGTGGGGTGTTATAATTTCATACACCCATGATATTTTTCCACCACACAAATAGAATTTAAATTCATTCTCCACTTCCTATCTGTATATCTATGCTACCCTTAAGATTCATTAATATCTATAAATATATTGATGGAAAATAAGATATTTTCCACATACATTTAAATGTCTCTAATCAGTATATATTATTCCATGAACTAGATATGGTTT
>CAUJRU010000986.1:92527-241535 GCA_963277665.1 Viscum album
CCCACGTAGGTGAACCCTAACCTGAGGTCTTCCATCTGATCGGCTTTAACTCCCCCATCCAGGTTAGACTCCTTCAACCTCTACCCAAAAAAAGACATAGAAGCCCTTGTTGAGGTAATTGACATGGTTGGGGTTGTGGGGTAGGTGGTTTTCATTTTTTTGTGGGGTGATATGGTACTTTCCGTGGACTTTAGTTTGGGTGTTATGAAATGTACTAACGTTTCACAATTTTTCGATTTTTTAGAATCAATAACTTATTTAAAAAACTCTCTTTACACATTTTGCATCTTTCATTAAAAGTATTCACTTTTTAATATCTTGAACAATGTTTTATCAGGTCTATGGTGTCTTCTTGGTATGTGATAAATGAAAAAATTAAAAAATACATCTCACCTCAAATCTAGGCACACATAACTGAATTAATTAGTATACCTTTACATTGTTTTAATACTTCACTAGATCAACTATAAACTCCTTCCTTTATCGTTTACTTAAATATATTTTCTATTAAATTTCAATCCTATTGAATTTTTTATGTCAAAATGACTTATATAAATTCTTTTTACAGAATGGACAGATGTTGTATGTATGAAACCGATCGGATCTCAAGCTATTATCAAAACAATTTGGAGAGATTTATAAATTTTTCATTTCACAATTCTTTAGATAGTGGTCGCATACACTGCCCATGTTCCAATTGTGTTGGTAGACCTTGGATGAGCCGTGAGGAAGTCAGCTACCTCATAACCAAAAATGGTTTTTAAGAAAACTACTTTGTGTGGTATCACAATGGGGAGAAAATGAAATCTCAAATTGGTGATGATCGAAATAAAAGGACTGGAATGTAGAATTTGTTACATGATCAGTTTCTGTTTATTCTTCATTATGAAAAAGAAAGTATTTTGACTCAAAAAGGCTTCGATATGAGTACAACTGATGTATCTAGTGAAAATGATGATATTGATAGGGTGAAAAAATTGAATGATGATGCCATGACTCCAGTACATCGACAATGCAATAAAATGAAAAAGCTGGAGTTTTTATTTAGATTGTTTCATGGGAAAACTTTGTATGGTATTTCTAAAACAGCAATTGATTACATTCTTACCCTCTTGAAGAATTTACTTCCAGATGAAACAGATATTCCCTCAAACTACTATATGCCATGGAAGTTAGTTGAGAAACATGGATTTTCAAGAAACAAAATTCATGCTTGCCCGAAAGATTACAGTTTATTCTAGGAGGAAACCGCTGAATGAAATGATTGTATAAAATGTCGCACATCCCGCTGGAAGTCAAAATCTGATGGCACACCATCTTAAATTCCACAAAAAAGTAATTTGGCACATTCCATTGATCCCTATACTCCATAATCTTTTTATGTCTGATGACATATCAATAAAAATGAGATGGAATGATACCGAGAAAAATAAGACTAATGATGTGTTGGTTCATCCTACAGATGGATTTGCATGGTAGAGATTTGATGCTCGACATCCTGATTTTGTAGCTGACCTGCGTAATGTGAGGCTAGGTCTTTCATGTGACGGTTTTAATCCATTTGGGCAGATTCTTACTTCTCACAGCACATGGTCAGTTTTTATACACATTTATAATTTCCCCCCATGGTTGTGTATGAAAAAACCTTTCACTTTCATGAGTATACTCATATCTAGTCTTTCTGATCTCAGCATTGATATTGATGTATACATGAAACCTTTAATAAAAGAGTTGAAACTTATTTGGGATGTGGGTGTGCGCACATACGATGCATGTTCGAAATACATATTTTAGATGCGTGCTGCGCTTATGTGGACGATCAATGATTTTCTGGATTATACAATGATGTCTGGATAGAGCATGAAGGGAAAACTGTCATGTCCATTTTGTATGAAGAATACACGATCTAGAAGACTGAAACATCATTGTAGTTTCAGTTTTATGGTACATCGACGATTCTTGCTAAAGGATCATTCGTATAGAATGAATCGCTAGAGATTTGATAATACCATAGGGACCGATGATCCACCTCAGCATATTTCTGGAACTGACGTGCTAAATTAATTGAAAGATTTTAGTTTTCCATTCTTGAAGGGTCAAATGAAATCTGGAAAGAGAATGAATTTTTCCACTGAAACTTGTTACAATTGGAGGAAGAGGAGTAACTTTTTTGATTTTCCTTATTGGTCAACCAATTTGTTACGTCATTTCTTAGACGAAATTCATATTGAAAATAATATATGCGAAATGTTTCATTCATTTCTTCTAAATGTCAAGGGGATGAAAAAAGATGATTTACGATCTTAGCGTGACATGGTGGATTGGGTCATCAGAACAGAATTGTATCCTGTACGTATCAGTGAAAATAAATGGAAACATCCATGTTCTTCTAATGTGATGACACTTACGGAAAAAAAATTCTGGAAGTATTATAAACTATTAGAGTTCTTGAGGGCTATTAAAGCAACATATCTAAACGGGTCAACAGAAGAGAGTTGAAGCTAAAATCATTGAAGACTCATGATTATCACATTCTAAATCATGAGTTGCTTCTAATAGAAATCTGTCATCTTTTGTCCAATAATGTAAGGGTGGCTGTTATTCGGTTTTGCAATTTGTTTATAGATCATTGTGATAAGAAGTTTTCCAAGTATTTCTTGCATAAAATGTTGACAGAGGCTCCATTAATATTTTGTGAGTTGGAGAAAATATTTCCTCCATCATTTTTCACATGCATGATGCATATGATTTTCCATATTCACACTAAAATAATTCTCGAAGGACCTGTTTATTTTTGTTGGATGCATCCAACTGAAAGAAATATGTTCACATTAATGTCTTATGTAATGAAAAGAAATCATCCTGAAGGTTCTATCGTGAACGGTTACTTGGATCAAGAATGTATGGATTTCTGCTTGATGAATTTGTCTGATCTTACTACAAGATTGAACAGACCAATGAGAAATGAAGAAGAACAGTATGAGAAAATTGAACCCAGTTTTCCATCACTTCCTCAAACAGGAAGGATTTCGGGATCATATACATTGATGACATTAAGCCATGAAGAGCGGGAGATGGCACATCACACAGTTTTGTTCAACTGTGATTTGTTCGATGACTATATCAGGTAACTAAATTTATTATGTATATCATACATATATATCTATTAAACTATACATATTGTGTATCTACTGGGAACATAAATCAATGAAAAATAGGATTCATGGTTCTTTATCTTTGAGAAGGAGAGAGGCTTTACATAAATTTTTTTTTTCTGCTTGGTTAAAATTGACGATATTAAAAAATTAAGGTTTAAAATAATTATATAAATATTTAATTAAGTTTAATAGTTATTTATATTGCAGGTATTATGTTTGTCTGCTAACTCTGTCTCTGAGGAAATAAGAGCTTTGGCTTATGGTACTAATACCATGGTCCGTGACTGTAAATCAATTGTTAGCAATGGGTACAAATTTATTGTCACTGAACGAGCAATGAACATGAGAACACATCATGATAGTGCTATGGTTACTTCCACAACAGATTTTTATGCCAGTGCATCAGATAGTAGACCACAGTTTGAAAATTTGGGTTATTATGGAGTTGTTGAGAATATAATAATATTGGATTATTACTCTCATGGACGAGTCACAATGATGAAATGCCATTGGTTTGATTCGATGATGAGACATGGCACATTTATTGATGATTGTGGATTTCAAATAATTAATATGACTCGCACTCTTGCTACCGAAGAACCATATGTGTTGGAATCAATGCATAAACTTGTTTTTTATGTCAAATACCATCATCGACTCAAATTTGGTGTCATGGTTGAAGTAATTCCAATACATATTTTTGATTATGGTGATGATGCAATTGACACTATCCCTAGTGCCATTGGAACAAATTCATTTATTTCTTTTGTTGAATCAAATAGCTCAACTGTCAGAGTTGATTATGAACCTGAAGTTGTGGTTGAAAATATATAGAATCATTCATCCATGTTCTCATTTATTTTTGTTTACCTCAAGTTGGGTTTTTAAGGTTGGTAATATTCAAATTGATTTATTATAAATCACAAATATGTTTTAGCTGACATTACCGTTATATGAATTTTCAATGTTTATTGGTTGTAGTTTTATTTGAATTTCATTTTCTAATTTGGAATTGAACTGTTTGAAAACATAGTCAAATAATATTTCTAACATGGTGAACATTTAAACTTGTATAATTTATTAAATCCATTCAGGATTTTCTAAAACAATTGATAGCTGACTTGAGAGTTATGTGAATTTTCAATGATTATTGGTTGCAGTTTTATTTGAATTGAATTTTCTAATTTGGAATTGAACTGTATTCAAACATAGTCAAACAATATTTTTCACTTGGTGAACATTACAACTTGTATGATTTATTATATTCATTCAAGCCCTTCTAAAACAATTGATATTTGACTAGACCGTTATGTGAATTTTCAATGTTTATTGGTTGCAGTTTTATTTGAATTGCATTTTCTAATTTGGAATTGAACTGTATTCAAACATAGTCAAACATTATTTCTAACTTGGTGAACATTACAACTTGTATGATTTATTAAATCAATTCAAGCTCTTCTAAAACAATTGATAACTTACTTGACCATTATGTGAATTTTCAATGTTTATTGGTTGCAGTTTTATTTGAATAGCATTTTCTAATTTGGAATTGAACAGTATTCAAACATAGTAAAACAATATTTCTAACTTGGTGAACATTACAACTTGTATGATGTATTAAATCCATTCAAGATCTTCTAAAACAATTGATAGCTAACCTGACCATTATGTGAATTTACAATGTTTATTGGTTGCAGTTTTATTTGAATTGTATTTTCTAATTTGGAATTGAACTGTATTCAAACATAGTCAAACAATATTTCTAACATGGTGAACATTACAACTTGTATGATTTTTTAAATCAATTCAAGATCTTCTAAAACAATTTATAGCTAAATTACCTATGAATCCCACTATTCCCTCATATATTTAGTTTTTTGGGTTGTACATTAGTTTTATTTTTCTAATTAATTACATATTTGTTTTCAAAAGCAGGAAAGGAAGCCAATTGAAGAGAGACGAAGGAAAAAAATGATGGAGAACAATCGTCGAATGACGGAGATGGGTGTTCCACCATTAGTGCCTACAGTGAGTACTTTATTTAAATAATATATATATATTTAAGGAATATATAATGTCATGTGATTAATTTTTTTGTAAATATTTTTGTAGGATCCACCTATACGTCGACAGTTATTCGAGGAAGAGCCTAGTACTGGTCCTAGTACTCAGGCCGGTGGTACAAGGAGGGTTCGTACTAGAGGTGAACGAGCAGTTGTGTGTACCAAACTAAACCATGCCCTTCCCACTGACATGTCATCCTTCCCACATTCTGACCCCGGTGTGTTGTTAGAGACACACGGGATATTTAGGCCTCCCATGTTTTCGCTACCTTCTGCATCTTCTGGCCCATCATTTTCACATCCCATGATGATTCCCACTCCCCAGTCTGTATTTGGTCAGAGAGTTGTACCATCTTATTTTCCTTCTACTTATGTCTCTCCAAGATTTTATATTCTATCATCTTCTACTCATGTTCCACCACAGCGTGTTCCATCAGTTTTTGTGGATCCAGCGATGCTCAGCAATCAGATCGGCACAGGTATTTTTATAGAACCGTGAAATTTTTTATAGAAAAATTTATTTTCATTATAACATGTCTTGATAAAATATTTGTTTTTCATTTTGACAGATACATCTACTGATAGGAGGTGTGGGTGGGGGCGTACACGCATGTGTTCGGTGTGGAACTGCCGCACAGAGGTTGTGATAGATTATAATGAAGACAACCAAATGGTTGAGAAAACAGGGCAGCAATGTCGGAGTTTTTTGGAGATGCTTGCCAAATACTCCGACATCATTCCCGTCAGCCCGCTATTGTGGAGACATTTGCCACATGAGTTCAAGGATAGAGCTTGGATAGATATATGGGTAAAAAAATCTGTTCTATTTAATTCCATGAATTATTTTTGTAATTATATGAATTAATATTTTAATTTCAGCTTCGATTTAATTTTCAGGATGGTGAGGGTGCACGATCAGAACGTCTAAAAGATTTAGGTGAGGTTTGGAGAGCCTACAAGAATGAGTTGAATATTGGCTAGGTTACTAGAGTTGGCACTGAGTTGGAGGCGGTACCAGTGGTGGATGATTGTCTTATAGAGCTGTATCGTCAGATTATTACTCATTCGATGAGTACCGAATTTAAGGTATTAATAACATTTGAGATATTTAAATAATAACTTTCATGTTTTTCATTAATATTATCTATTGAATTTTTGAATATTATTTAGGAATCATATGGAAAAAATAAAATGAACATTGATGCAAAAAAATACCTCCACACACTGGGATGCACTACGATGCCTAATCATGAGAGGAAACAGGTATGAAAATTGTTTATAAGTTTTCTTTTCGACTTACACTTTATTATGTTTATTCAATTATTTGAAAGTTTGCTAAAGTTTTCATATATCTTTAGCTATCAATGTCATTGTAGAGGAAAATACAAAATACTGAAGGACGTGTGCCTTGAGAAAAACTGTTTTGCTCGAGTATACAGAAAAAGGATGGAATTTCCGTCAACGAAGTGACTCAGTAGTAGATTGTATGTTTTAATCTATTGAATTTATTTTTTAATATCTATTTTTTAACTTAATGATATATTTATATTTGTAACAGGCTTCTTTAGAGGACCTCGATGCCCATGAACCAAGAAATTTTTGGGCAACAGATCACTTACATCATCTGTTGGGAGAGGAGCATTCTGGCAGAGTATGCTGCCGACCTATGATAGCCCCGAAGAGGTATTGGCCCTCCTCAAGAAAGAGTTATAGTGCCACCGAGCTGCAGCAAGTTAGGGGACATGTAGAACAGGATGAGAAAAGGGCCACAGAGATGGTAGAATAGTCTGCTAGGGCAAACAGTGCATTTATCAAATTTATTGAAGTTCTATATCCTACACTTCCAGCAAAGGCCATCCCAGCTTCTTATGAGTATATATCATCGATATGTTCTATATAGAGTTCACCAGGTGGCAGTTCTAGTGGTATTCGGGATGATGTTCAACTTGACGATGATGATGGTGAGGAGTCTGATGCGAAAGAGGAGGTAGAGGAGGAGGGCGAGGACAAGGAGGGAGAGGGCGAGGACGATGATGGGGACTAGGACGAGGGTGATGATGATGATGGTGATGGTGATGGTGATGTGGAACAAGTTGATCTATTACATTTTTGACTGATATTACTGATATTACTGATATTTAATCTATTCAAGTTGTTGGTTTTATCTAGACTCGTAGTATGGTATTGGAGTTGAGTTATTTTTATATATTATCTGTTTTTATGTATGTTGTTATCTTTTAGTGGTTGTGTGTTTGAGAACCCCCCTCCTTCCTGGACCCTAGACCACCCCCACCCACCTCCCTATACCCTGGACAGCCCCATCGGACAACCCTAGACAGCCCCACAGACAGCACCCCCACCCCCTCCCTGGACCCCAGACAGCCCCCCAGACAACCCCCATAAATCCCCCAATACAGCCCCCAACCATCTTTCTTGGACCTCAGAGAGCCCCCCAAATAGCCCCAGACAACCCCCCAAACAGCCCCTCGAACAGCCCCCAGACAGCCCCCCCACCCTCCTCCCTGGACCCCGAACAACCCCCCAGACAGCCCCCCAGACAGCCCCCCCGGACAGCCCCCCACCCTCTTCCTTGGACCCCGGACAACCCCCCCCCCAAACAGCCCCGGACAGCCCCGCAAACAGCCCCCCCGGATAGCCCCCCACCCCACCCTCCTCCTTGGACCATAGACAGCGCCCCAAACAGCCCCCTGGACAGCCCCCCCAAACAGCCCCCACCCTCCTCCTTGGACCTCGGACAACCCCCCCCCCCCCCCCCCCGAACACCCCCCGGACTTCCCCCCACACAGCCCCCCCACCCTCCTCCTTGGACCCCAGACAGCCCCCTAGACAACCCCCCGGACAGCCCCCCACCCTTATCCTTGGACCCTAAACAACCCCCCACACAGAGGATTCTCAAAAAATGGACAACATTTTAAGTACATAAGGAAAACCAACCAAACACATTCGGATTGTGTCGATACTTTAGAACAATTATAAATTGGTCATATGTGACGTGTATGAGTCAACCCCACCTTAATCTAAGGCATGGTGTGGCTGGAATCACTCTAAGTGGCTCTCTTTTTCTTAAAATAGACCACAATTTAAGTACATACATAAAACCAACCAAACTCATTCGGATTCCATTGAAACTTTAGGAGAACGATCCATGGGTCATATATGACGTTTGCGATTCAACTCCGCCTTAATCTGAGGCGCTGTGTGGCCAGCACCACTCAAAGTGTCTGCCTTTGTTTCAATAGGACGTCATTTTAATTGGAAAACATCAACTGGCATACGGAAAACTGACCAAACGCATTCGGATTGTGTTTATACATTAGGAAAATGATCCATGGGTCATATGTGATGTTTACGAGTCAACCTTGCCTCAATACGAGGTGTGGTGTGGCTGCCACCACTCAAAGTGATGGTCTTTTGTTTCAAAAGTACATCATTTGAAGTGAAAAACATCAACTAGCATATGGAAAACCAACCAAACGGATTCAGATTGTGTCGATACATTATCACAACAATACATGGGTCATATGTGACGTGTACGAGTCAATCCATCCTTAATCTGAGGCACAGTGTGGTCAGAATCACTCTAAGTGTCTCTCTTTTGCTTAAAATGGACAACAATTTAAGTACATACGGAAAACTGACCAAACGCATTCGGTTTCCATTGAAACAGTAGGAGAACGATCCATGGGTTATATGTGTTATTTACGAGTCAAATCCACCTCAATCTGAGGCTTGGTGTGGACAGAACCACTCAAAGTGTCTGCCTTTTGTTTCAAAAGTATGTCATTTTAATTGAAAAACATCAACTGGCATACGAAAAACCGACCAAACGCATTTAGATTGTGTTGATACATTATCACAATGATCCATGGCTCATATTTGACGTGTACGAGTCACCCCCGCCTCAATCCGAGGTGCGGTGTGGCTGCCACCACTCAATGTTTCTGTCTTTTGTTTCAAAAGGACATAATTTGAAGTGAAAAACCACAATTGGCATACGAAAAACCGACTAAACGCATTCGGATTGTGTCGATACTTTAGCAAAATTATCCAGGAGTCATATGAGACGTATACGAGTCAACCCTGCATTAATCTGAGGTATGGTGTGGCCAGAATCACTCTAGGTGTCTCTCTTTTTCTTAAAAATGAGAAAACATTTAGGTACATATAGAAAACTGACCAAACGCATTCGGTTTCCATTGAAACTTTAGTAGAACGATCCATGGGTCATATGTGACGTGTACGAGTCAACTCCATCTCAATCCGAGGTGCGGTGTGGCCAGAACCACTCAAAGTGTCTGCCTTTTGTTTCAAAAGTATGTCATTTTAATTGAAAAACATCAACTAGCATACGGAAAACCGTAAAAACGCATTCATATTGGGTCTATACATTATCACAACAATCCATGGGTCATATGTGATGTGTACGAGTCATCCCCGCTTCAAACCGAGGTGTTGTGTGGCCTCCACCACTCCAAGGGTCTACCTTTTGTTTCAAAAGAACGTAATTTTAATTGAAAAACATCAACTGACATATGAAAAACCGACCAAACACATTCGGATTGTGTAGATACATTAGCACAACTCTATGGGTCATATGTGACGTGTACAAGTCAACCCCACCTCAATCGGAGGCGCGGTGTGGCCACCACCACTCAATGTGTCTGCCTTTTGTTTCAAAAGAACATAATTTTAATTGAAAAACAATAACTGGCATACCTAAAAACAACCAAATGCATTCGTAATGTGTCGATATATTAGCACAATGATACACGGGTCATATGTGACGTGTACGTGTCAGCCCCACCTCAATACGATGCGCGGTGTGGCCGCCACCACTCAAAGTGTCATTATTTTTCAAAAGGACGTCATTTGAAGTGAAAAACATCAACTGGCATACAGAAAAGTGACCAAACGCATTCGTATTGTGTCGATACTTTAGCACAATTATCGATTGGTCATTTGTGACGTGTACGATTCAACCCCGCCTTAATCTGAGGCATGGTGTGGCCCAATCACTCTAAGTGGCTCTCTTTTGCTTAAATGGACAACAATTTAAGTACATATGGAAAACCAATCAAACACATTCGGTTTCCATTGAAACTTTAGGAAACGATCCATGGGTCATATGTGACATGTACGAGTAAACTCCGCCTCAATCTGAGGCATGGTGTGGAAGACACCTCTCAAAGTGTCTGCCTTTTGTTTCAAAAGTACGTCATTTTAATTGAAAAACATCAACTGGCATATGGAAAACCGACCAAACACATTGGGATTATGTCGATACTTTATCACAGTGATCCATGGGGCATAAGTGACGTGTACGAGTCAACTTTTCCTCAATCCGAAGCACGGTGTGGCTGCCACCACTCAAAGTGTCTGTCTTTTGTTTCAAAAGGACATCATTTGAAGAGAAAAACATCAACTGGCATACGGAAAACCGATCAAACGCATTTGGATTGTGTCGATACATTATCACAAAGATCTATGGGTCATATGTGACGTGTACGAGTCAACCCCACCTTAATCTGTGGCACGGTGTGGCCGGAATCACTCTAAGTGTCTCTCTTTTGCTTAAAATGGACAACAATTTATGTACAAACAGCAAACCGACCAAACACATTTGGTTTCCATTGAAGATTTAGGAGAACGATCCATGGGTCATATGTGACGTGAATGAGTCAACTTCGCCTCAATCCTATGCGCGGTGTGGCTGGAACCACTCAAAGTGTCTGCCTTTGGATTCAAAAGTACATCATTTTAATTGAAAAACATCAACTAGCATACGGAAAATAGGCCAAACACATTCGGATTGTGTTGATACATTATCACAATGATCCATGGGTCATATGTGACTTCTACAAGTCAACCCCTCCTCAATCCGAGGTGTGGTGTGAACACCACCACTCAATGTGTCTGCCTTTTGTTTCAAAATGACGTCATTTTAATTGAAAAACATCAACTGGCATACGGAAAACCAACCAAACTCATTCAGATTGTGTTAATACATTAGCAAAAATATCCATGGGTCATATGTGATGAGTACGAGTCAACCCCGCTTCAATTCGAGGCACGGTGTGGCCACCGCCACTCAAAGTGTCTGTCATTTGTTTCAAAAGGGAGTCATTTTAAGTGAAAAAGATCAACTGGTATACAGAAAACTTACCAAACGCATTCGGATTGTGTTGATACTTTAGTAAAACGATCTATGGGTCATATGTGACGTGTACGAGTCAACCACGCCTTAATCTAAGGCATGGTGTGGCCGAAATCACTCCAAGTGTCTCTCTTTTCCTTAAAATGGACAACAATTTAAGTACATATGGAAAGCCGACCAAATGAATTAGGTTTCCATTGAAACATTAGGAGAACGATCCATGGGTCATATTTGACGTGTACGAGTCAACTCTTCCTCAATATGAGATGCGGTGTGGCCGAAACCACTCAATATGTATGCCTTTTGTTTCAAAAGAACGTCATTTTAATTGAAAAACATCAACTCGCATACGGAAAACAGACCAAACGCATTTGGATTGTGTCTCTACAATAGAAAAATGATCCATGGGTCATATGTGACATGTACGAGTGAACCCCACCACAATCCGAGGTGCGGTGTGGCCGCCACCACTAAACGTGTTTGTCTTTTGTTTCAAAAGGACATCATTTGAAATGAAAAACATCAACTGGCATAGGGGAAAGTGACCAAACACATTCAGATTGTGTTGATACATTAGAAAAATGATCCATTGGTCATATGTGATGTGTATGATTCAACCCATCCTTAATCTGAGGCACGGTGTGTCTGAAATCACTCTAAGTGGCGCTCTTTTTCTTAAATTGGACAACAATTTAAGTACATACCGAAAACTGAACAAACGCATTTGGTTTCCATTAAAACATTAGGATAGCGATCCATGGGTCTTATGTGACGTGTACGAGTCAAATCTGCTTCAATACAAGGCGCGGTGTGGCCGACACAACTCAAAGTGTCTGCCTTTTGTTTCAAAAGTACGTCATTTTACTTGAAAAACATCAACTGGCATACGGAAAACTGACCAAACACTTTCGGATTGTGTCAATAAATTAGAACAACGATCCATGGGTCATATGTGACATGTACGAGTCAACCCTGCCTCATCTTGAGGCATGGTTTGGCCGCCACCACTCATTGTGTCTTTCTTTTGTTTCAAAAGGACATCATTTGAAGTGAAAAACATCAACTGGCAAACTGAAAACTGACCAAACACATTCAGATTGTGTCGAAACTTTTTCACAATGATCCATTGGTCATATGTGACATGTACGAGTCAACCCCGCCTTAATCTGAGGTACGGTGAGGCTGAAATCACAATATGTGGCACACTTTTGCTTAAAATGGACAACAATTTATGTACATACGTAAAACTGACCAAACGCATTCGGTTTCCATTGAAATATTATGAGAACGATCCATGGGACATATGTGACGTGTACGAGTCAATGCTGCCTCAATCCGAGGTGCGGTGTAGCCGACACCACTCAATGTGTCTGCCTTTTGTTTCAAAAGTATGGCATTTTAATTGAAAAACATCAACTGGCATACGGAAAACTGACCAACCATGTTCCGATTATGTCGATACCATATCACAACGATCCATGGGTCATATGTGATGTGTAAGAGTCAACCCCGCCTCAATCAGAGGTGTGGTGTGACTAGTAGCACTCCAGGTGTATGTATTATGTTTAAAATGGAGATTATTTCAGGTAAAAATATATGGTATACAAAAAACCGATCAAATTATGAATTGACTTCTGGATTCCAAATATAATTGTCATCTAAATTTTAAATTGAATTCTAAATGAATTATGTATGTTTATAATTACGTTATGAATTCTAATTTAATTATGGATTTTTATAGTTCCACCATTATATGATAAATGTGTATGAATTTGTTATGTATATGTAAGTGTTAGTTGGTTATTTCAGGTACAATAATTGTATATATATGTGTTAGTTTATTGTAGGTACAATAATTGGATTGAACTGGTGGGAAAATAGGAGAGCTGGTTGCAAATTGGGGAGCTGCTGTGCAAATTGCAGAGCTGTTGTGCAATTTTCCCAGCAGAGGCTATGCCAACAGTTCAAAACCATTGGCATAGAATGTCAAGTTTTTGTATTACCAACCGTTCATAAAAATATTGGAAAAACACTTTTCCCAACGGTTTACAACCATTGGGAAAGATGATATTTGGGGTTTTCCCAATGGTTTTGAAAACCATTGCGAAAAACAGGGTAGTTTTCAGCCATTTATCCCAATGGTTAATACCGTTGGGATAAAGATTTCGTAACGGTTTTCCAGAACCGCTGGGATAGGGTAATTTTTCTTCACCCTTTACCAATGGTTCACAGTAAACTGTTGGGAAACGTTTTTCCCAATGGTTTACTTCCCTACGATTTGCAGAACCATTGGTATAACATATACCAACAGTTCTGCACCCTTTCCCAATGGTTCTAAACCGTTGGGAAATCCTGTATTTCCAATACTCTAAAAATCTTAAAAAACACTATTTAAAAAAATTGAGTTTTTATGTGTAACATTTGATAATGATAAAATTTGTTTTTTTAAACATCAAATTTTTAGCTAATAAAATTTCTTATATATTTCTAAACCACAGATATAAATTAATTTATTCATTCCAATTACATTTTATCTATATAATATAAATTACATATGTAAAAAGTTTTCACCATGGTAAAATAATAGTAAAAGCGGACATTTTAAGAATCAAGAGCTTCAAAAGGGTTAAAAATGTTGGAAGTAAATTTTTAGGGATTATCAACAATATATAATACTATAACCTATTTTTTATTATTTATAGTCTTCACAACATGTCAAGCATGTTTTCTATTTATATTAATTTTAATTTTTTATAAATATTCTCTTCTCACCACTTATAAAAGGGGATTCTCACCATCTCTTCATGACCAATAAAAGAGTTTCAATTGCAAATGATCTCATCCCATTAATAATTTTTTTATTATCCTATTCTTTTGAATTTTTTATTTTGTCACAATATACTTCTTTAATTCCACAATTTATCTTTTATAATCATATAAAAATCCAAATAATTCATCATCAGTACTATGTTTGTAATAAATTTTTTCTATTTCTATCTTACATTCCAAAATATAATTTTTTAAATACTAAATAAGGACCTTATTAATTTTTATTCTAAATTTTATTTTCCTATATTAATTACAATGAACCTATTTTTTCAATTTACCTATTGTAAAATGAATCTATTATTCTTGTGTTGGGAATACTAACACATCCATGAAGTGGAAAAATATAATTTTCCCCACTTCATATATTCACTGATTTTAAGGGTCAACAAGAAGAATAAATATTAAACATGTAATATAATTTTTATTAATAAGATGGAAATTATGATACTCCTTCCACCCCTCTTGTTAATTGATAACAGAAAGTGTTAATTATGGGAAGTGTGGACAACTGCCTTCACAAAGTAGCATATCTCATTTTTATTATGTTTTCATATTTTTTATTAAGAAATCATCAAATATGATTCAAAAACAAAAAATTATTCTTATAATATCCTTATTATACTATAACAATTATATTGTTAACAAAATAAACAACTTCTATAACCATTACAATCGATTAATTATTGAATGTTCATGTTTGTTTCAATTTAACATTCAATATAAAAAAATTTATAAAATATTATCATGTCTGTTTATGAGAAATTATTTAGTATTATCATATTATGTATGTTTTCAAATAAGGATTTTATTTTAGATTTATAATTGTAGGACTAATATTAAAATCATTAATTAATAAGCCAAAATTTTTTGTTAAATATCACTGAAACAAGCTTGTCACTAATTTTATCTTCAAGAACAATAAATAAAAATATCATAGAGTAAATGTATACAATTATAAAATACCATTTAATATAAATTACATAACTTGTATAATATGTAAATAATAACTATTAATAGATTAATTAATAAAAACACCCCTATTTCAATACCATTTCATGATGATAAATATTACTCACACTCAATATTGAATGTTATTATTAACTTTCTCAAATACATGTTGATGGTAATTTTAAATTACGTTTGTAAATGATTATATAAATGAATTATATTTGGAAATAAATGACTATTTTGGTTATTTTGTTTATAGAAGAGGTTAAATTATGTACAACTAATATGTAATTGATGGTAAGGGTTTTACTGACTAATTTTTTGTTTCATTGGGTCATAGTCTATCTTACATGAATAAAAATTTAAGAATTTTTTTTATACCACCACACCCCTATTTTATATGGTTTTCCACTTTTTATCTAGGGAATTTTATATTCATTATCATTAAAACATTCTTTAATATATATATACATCATCAAATATAAATACAACATATCTAAGAATAAATCTCATTCTTAACAAAGAGGTTTTTCTAAAATATAATAATTTTTTATAAAATGTATTTTCTTTCATGAAATCCATATATGTTTTTTATTTTTTATTTGTTATATTTTAATTTTCCACTTTTAAAAATTACAAGTACATCAAAAATTTTCCCTTCTGAGTTTTTCATTAAAAGACCTACAAAGACCCTACTATAAACATAAAAAAATCATGAGGTTTAGTCAATAATTTATATTCACTGAAATTGAGGATATTTATAGGATTGGTGTTTTATAGAATTAGGACATAAAAAATAAATTTAAAAACCATATAATATATTGTGGTAACTTCTAATTAGTATCAATTTTTCCAATAATAAAAAGATTTTTTAACAAAGAATGATTTAATTTAAGAGAAATATTCCCAAATTTCATATATAGGTATTCTATTCCATTACCAATAGATAAATCCAGTGAAAGACAAATCAATCTTGGGATGAGGAAGCAAATATCAATAACTGATATAAAAAAAAGGAAACCCATTAGTCTAATGAAAACATGAAAAATAAAATATTTTTTACCTCTGTATTAAATTTTCATTTAGCATCTGAAATATAATATTTTCCCAAGAAAAAAACACTATTTTTTCAAAGAATGTCTTAATAACCCAAATCAATCAATCAAGATATCTGTATGGAATTAATGCATTGGATATATGAAACCCATTCAAAACAATTTTAAATGTAATAAAAATATATATTATATTCAATATTATCATTATGAAATACAATAGAGAGCTATAATAGGATCATTGGGTTCCATCTAGTCCACAAAATCAAATAAGTTGTAATGGGCACACCTAATTATTCTTGGTCCATCCTATCATATATGATGTAATGGGATTACTTGACTATATCTGGGATGCCTAATCATATCCAATAAAATGGTATATCTTAACACTATATGGTCCACCCAACATGTAATTCTCAAGTACCGTATCCTGACTAAAAATTTCTTATGATTAAAATTTTTCACCATAAAACATTTTGAAAAATTGTTTAAACTTGTATTGAAATTTCCTTTAGAAATAAAATTATCTATTTATTATAAAACCCATTTTAATACCATAATACTCTTTTATTTGGAAAATTTATATTCAATATTTGAAACCTCAAAAAAGAAAATGAATTTATTTGATTAAAATAAGAAATATTTAAAAGGAAACATGAAATCAAATATTGTCCATGGTGGCAGAAAACCTATTTGTTTCCATATACAATAACAATATATCAATCATTTACTCATTTGTAAAATCATTCTATATATAACATGAAACTCAATTTCATTTTAAAACCATTTAAATAAAGTAAAATGATATATAGAAAAAAAATTAAAAGTTATTTATAACCATGAAATCATTCTAATAAAATTTTCTATAAAATTATGTGTTGGAAGGAAAAAATGTAATGAGACTTTTTAATGAAAAAGTTTCTTATCACATTTAAAATATTTGAATCATAAATATCAGGATGAATAAAATTTAAAAAACCTTAAATTCCATAAGGATTGATAAATTCATTATATAATATTTGAATGGATTTTTATATACACCTAATAAAATATTATAGGTTTATAATATAAAAATATTATACTATTAACAGATATTGAGATGGTGTACCATACATTGAGTATAATTTGTCATTTGTGTCTCTACCTTCCTCTTCTTTGAGTATATCAATTTTTTTTCACCAAAACCACATCCTTGGTGGGATTTTTTTTCCTATATATAATAATTTATGATTAGAGGATGGATGTGTAGAAGTTATTTGGGTGGGTATTTGATATGTTAAATGACTTGATAGGTGTGAATATGAGGGTAGATGTGGTTTTATTTTTATCTGGGAGGTGAGTAAAAACATGGAAAATTTTTAAAGAGGGATATAAAAAATATTTTTTACATTTTATATGGAACCAATAATTAACAATAATGTGATCCAAGAATATATAAAGAGTAAATATTCTTTATTAATTGGTTTTTAATAAGAATTTTAGTCATTTGGATGTATAAATTTAATTTTTAGACACTTGGTAAATCAAATATTTACCTTAATTGTTATAGATAAATTTAATTTTCTTGACTAGCAACATTGTATAAAAATTAATTTCACATTCTTGGAAATTATAAATTATGTATATATAAAACATGGAATATATTTCTAAAAATTTAACAATCATATGAGCATAAGATTAATTTAATAATAATCCCATAGTCATTACTAGTCAAAGAGTTTTTAGGAAGAGTATCTATTTAGAAATAGATGAATCTCTATTAAAAAATGAATTATAATTATAATTATATGAAAATAAATTAATATATAATTATATATTTTACATATGTTTAATTTAAAAAATTCCCTATTATTGATTACATTAATTTATTTAAAATGTGAAACAATACACATTATAAAACAATTTTTAGAAAAACTAGGACATAAACATAAACACAAACTAATATGAAATAAATATAATATTGATTGAAATATAATGAAGTGAAATAAATATATAAAAAAATTAAATAGGTTATTTTTATAGATATTGAATACATATTCAAACTTTTAAATTAATTAACTTAATAAAAGAATGGATTTTTTTACAAAATTTTGTATCTCCCTAGGTAACTAAAAAATCTATATTTCACAAAATTCAGACAATATCACAAAAAGTAAATTTTGATATGATTATTTTAAAAATGATACTCATGTCATAAAACTCAAATCATGAAATTTATAAATTATTTTTTGATATGAAACCATATATAAGAGCTGTTTAATTAGAATATTTTCTTTTAAATTAAAAATTAAATAATATTTATTTTACTAAAATCCCTATCTAATTCTTATTATTAAATTTGAAAATGATTTATTCTACCATTAAATATGTTTTTATATTATTAACCCTCTTATAAAGTGTGTGATAAAAATTTTATTTAATTATAAATATGATTTAATCTCTTTCCCCAATAGCATTTTCATATTTCAATGTTGTCTCATCACCCATACAGTTTTTAAATAAAAAATTAATATGTATAATCATATTGTTCCAAGAAAACATTCTATATATGGTCAAGAATCTAAATAAGTTTTTCCTTATAACAAATATTCTCTTCTAATTGATATAATTCTAGGATGAAAACATGATACAAATATAAGACATATTTCATTATCATTGAAACTCGGTATATGATATGCATATAATATAAACTAAGAGGTAATAAAAAATTGTAGGAAATTGATCAAAAATTATATATGATTATATATGGACCAATGAAGCAGTTACACAACATCAACTTCTAACCAAAATTCATTATACATTTCCTTATAGAAACAATAAGGAATACCTAATCAACTACCTCAATAGAAATTACTTTCTTCTTATTATCTACTAAACATTAATACAATTTTGACCTATTCTCAAGTGTTTCTGAATCAACATGAAAATATAATACATTTACACTACAAAAATTTGGTCCCATATAATTATATTTTGTTCTTTAATCCCAAAATTATGGTTTCTTGATCACTTTATTTATAATTCCTCAAATTGTTTTATTTGTATATTGGAATTAAAACTATTATTATAAATAAACTGAACCAAAAAATGATACTGTCCCAAATTCCTTGGTAAAAAATATAACCTCAAATATGAATATCTAAAATGGTTTTATTTTTTTCACATTGAATATCTGTCGCATTAGGAAATGATGTTGTACTATAATTTAGTTCAATAACCAACGAATACTGAAGTGTTTTAGAAAAATTAGATGTGATCCTAGGTTCATGGTCTAATATAGTGGAGAGTAGAACTCCATGTAACCATACTATCTATTCTAGAAATAGTTATGAATTATGATATAAAAAACATCTATAATTGGAAGAGAATTTTAGAATTTAGTTAATCAATCAACTATTAACCAAATGGAATTCTTACCACTATATGTCCTTGGAAATCACACAATGAAATCCATTGATATATGATCCCATTTTGGATTCAGTATAGGAAAATAATGAGGTATCCCATTCAATAAATGTCACACTTCATGGTCCTATTAAAAAATAAAATACTTCATAGTAAATCAAATAATATATATTTTCATTCCATCAAACATGTTAAACTTTATAAGGTATCTTGACATCATTGTGCTTTCAAGATGATTAGAAATTGGAGAACTATGAGTGCCGATCAACAAATATATTATTTTTATAGGAATAAAAATCACCACATAACCATTTCCCAAATTTTATAACAAATACATCAAAAATATTAAATTTAGGAAACATACCCATCATAACCGATTTTATATTTCTCTGAAAATATTGATCACCTTCTCGGATATATTAATTATTTTTGACAAAGTAAACTATACTAAAACATGAAAAAAGCATATCCCTCCATCTAAAACTTCTTGAAAAAATTCAAGAAGTCTTCAACCATTGTGTCACATTTCATGCATAACATGGTTAATAAATCATTGTTTTTTTAATTCAAAGTATTAACCACATTTTTTATTTTGTAATATGGTAATTATTCATGTAATAATAATTCTGGATTTATTCTAGAAACCTTCCTTAACTCTTGATAAATTATTAAGAGTGATTATATAGTTAAAAATATTATGATAAAAATTTATTTAATAGTATACTCTATGAAAATTAATCATTCAAATAATTAATGAGAAAAAAACAACGTATGTATTTCTAAGTCATGCTTTGGCTAATTTTAACCATGAGGTTTCTCTTTATGTGAAGCATAAGAAATTACCTGATCAATATTAATTATGATGCATAAATTTAATTTCAATTGAGAAGAACTATAGATGAAAATTTAACCATTTATGTAAGGTAGGTAAAAAAACAGGTGCACTTACAATCCTTGTTTTTAGTTCCTTAAAAAACATCACATTCTTTTTTCCAAATTAATGAAACACCTTTTTGAGTTAACATAGTTAGTGGGATATACAACCAAAAATTTTTTCAACAAAACTCTAATTATAAATCTATAATAAAAGAAAATTTGAATCTCTATTATATTTTTATCTATTGGCCATTCTTTATCAACTTTTTTTAGTATAGTCAATTTTTATGTCATATTTAGAAAAAATATTTCCATGTAATGATGTTGTTTTAACCAAAATTCATACTTGTTAAATTTATAATGAAATTTATATTCTTTAAAGGTTTTAAAAACAACACCAAGGTGTATTTAATGTTTATATTGGAATTTGGAATAGACCAAAATGTCATCTACACACTCAATATAAAAAGTATCCAGGAACTCGGGAAAATTATATTCATAAGGTCTATAAATACATTAGTTTGATTAGATAACCTAAAAAACATTACAAAGAGTTACTAGTTCCTATATCTAGTTAAAATAATAGTCTTCACAATGTATACTTCCTTTAGATTCAACTTATGGTTCCCCAACATCAGATAAACCATTAAAAAATGTTCCCCTTCAATAGGTCATAAAAACATTATAAATATTATAAAAATGACACATTTTCATAATATTGATATTATCAAATGACACTATAATCAAGGAAAACTCTCATTAAACTCTCATTATTTAAAAAAAATAACTAAGCACCCCATGGGGAAGTTATTAGATAAGTTAAGCCATTATCTTGTAACTTATACAATATAATTTTCAATTATAATTGTTCCCTAGAGCCATTCTATAGGTGGATCTAGAAATAGGCTCATCATAAAGTACTAACTCAATAGTAAAATAACCCCTCGATCACGAATAACACTATGAAAAAGAAACTGAAAAACATCCAGTTCTTCATTTAGGTATAGAAAAACACTAATTTGAATAGTTCCTTTATTATATACAAAATGAGCTATGTAATGATAAAAACCAACTGTAATAAAATTATCAAATTCTTGGTATGTTATCAAATTTATGAAATCCATCAACACAAAACTATTGAAATTTAAATATTTCATATCTTCATAAACTAAAAGCCAATTAATATAATGAATGGTATAATAATATACAATATATAGTTCAACATGAAAATAAGGACATTCTATATGACCGACAACAAAATAAAGATTCATATAATTATTTTTTGATTTAAAATATATAAACAATTTTTTCACCAAGAGTTATATCTTACATTCATTAGGTGATATTACAAATTTCATTTCAATTTTCTCATAATTGATGGAATTAAAAAGATCTAGAGTCAAAAAAGTTATTGGAAATTTGAATACAAAAGTAACATAACTATCACCAATTTCATCAATGGCCCAACATCAACTGTAGTAGTAGAAAATGATGTTGATATTCTTTTTGGTTGATGATCATTACGATTTCCATCATGTGAACATATATTTGCACATGAATTTTCATAATGACCCAAATAATTTTAATTAATACACCTCATTGTTTGATACATATTTGTTACCCCACTCCATGGATGTTCGGGACACTTTTCCTTATAGTTAAATGCCCTGTGACCAAACTTACCATAGTAGAAACACTTCCGAAATCCTGAAAATTATTCCATTGGTACATTTTTTAGTCTACCTACACAATTCATAGCTAGTTGTTTATCCATTCTTTTCAACATTGACCTTTTCATACAGTTTTCATCCAATGGAACATATGGGAAAGAAAACTCCATATCAATACTCTCATCATAACGAACAATTTTTTTCATAAATTTAGCCCCATAAGATTAACGTTTTATCACTTATTAATTCTCATTTTTACCTCAATCACCTTGATTAAATTAAATTATTTTCACTAATCACTTTCCTAAAAAAATATTTAATATTATAATAAATTATAAATTTTAATTATTTAAAATTATTAATACAATTTTCAAAATTCAATCCACATAATTAGAAAAAATTAAATTAATGTTAATCATGTCGTTGCTGCAAGAAAAAATTTATTTAATTAGTGTATTTTTTAGAAAAAGATTAATCTATATTAAATATATGAAAAATAAAAATCATTTATTGAAGATCAAATAATTTTTTATGATATATACTCGATATATTTTTTTAAACATTATATATTCTGAATTATTTAAATAAATTCAAATGGTAAAACATTTTGTATTTGAAAAATATATTTAGAAAAGGTTGACTTTAATTCCAAAAAAATCATATTTCAAAATAATAAAGTTGATAAAAAAGTAATGGTGTGGACAAAATATAACTAAATAAAACTTATTTTAAATGATATCATATTTAAAATATATATATACATTTAAATAAACTAATTTATTATAATAAACGAATTCTTTAAAAAAAATTATAAATTTAATTATTCAAGGAAGAATCAAATTTTTCAATTAGATAATAAACCTAAACCAAAATATTTTTTATTAAAAAATTTATCAAATGATATTAGTTTTATAAAATTCTTAAATTTAGAAAATAATCTTTTAAATTATATAAAATAGGAATTTTTTTATTTAAAATTTTTTTTATTTGATTAAGAAATAAATAATATTTGTATATCAAATATAAATATATAATTATAATTAATAAATATAAAAAGGATTTATTTTATTATTAGTTGGGTTGTTACATGGATTAATAATATTAAAAAATTAATTCATTATTTACTATTCCCCACATAACAATTTGTATCTTTATTTTTGTTTTTTTGAAGGATCCTATATTTTAGACTCTTTTGATATGGTTTTAAAAAATATTTTAATTAAATTTTATATATTTTTATAATTTAATATTTAAATAATATTTTTCGAAAATGATTTAATGAATTTTTGAAAACATTATTATTTTGAATTTAATTTTCCTCTAAGGTTTATATCTCATGAAGTGATATTTTCATCACCCTATACTTGTTATTATGCCATGATACCTTTTTTAAAAATGATAATTATGATATCCTTTGTTACCATATGTCAATTTTCTGTCTTATTTTTTTAAATTCTATGGAGTAAATTAATTTTACTATAGTTTCATTATGATATGATGAATATTGATATTATGTAGCACACATATATAAGAATGATGATATGTTTGGTTTATGACTTCCTCAAATGTATTTTTTTGTGTTTATATATCATGAGATATTAATGAATGGAAATAATTTGTTTTTTTACTTTGTAATGAGAATAATATATTTGTTAACATCTATAAGAATGTATATAAGGAGTTTGTTAAAATATGTGTGGGAATAATGGGTTTTTTGAAAATTATATTATTATACTTATTTTCATTCCTTATTTTAAAATATTTATAATGTTATTTCACATTTATAATATTCTTTTCATTTTCATGATATTCCATGATTTCATGTTACAAATTATTTTTAAATTATTCTGGAATATTTTGTTATACTCAATTTTTTATGATTATTGAGAAGTATTTTCTATCCATGTTTTAAATGGAAAGATTTTATAAGGATATTTTAATGATCTCTTGTTTCCCAAACCAACAGCCTGGGTGCCTTCAATTTTTTTTTATTTTGATAAAACACCCTTTTAAGGGATGAAGGGGGTATAAACCAAAGACATCATGGACATAGGACAAACACACTAAGAGGATTGAAAGTGTAAAACTAGAAAGACAACACTGAACTACTCCTCATCAAAATTTGATCTTGAAGAAGCTCTCCACCATTGTATAATTAATATGCAAGCAAGTGTCATGTGTCAAAGCACATTCCCGATCCGATGGCAACGCCATACCCTCTAAAACAACAAAATCCAAAAAACATACAATGAAAAATCAGATGCTTTGGAACCTTCTATGAAGTCTGTTCATGATGTCATCTGGATAACTAACTTCCTATCATCCAAAAATGATCCATTAAAATTGACCAAACTACCTAGCTGCGACACTCCAAAGAACATCAAGAACACAGTAAATCATACCCTTAAACCTAGTCTCAAACCAAGAGATCATCACAACCATTTCATTCCCACAATTAACTTCCCATTCCTAAATCACAAAATCCATGGCCGAACACATATGTCATACCAAATTCTTCAAAATTCCACCCGAACAATGCTCCCTATGTACAAAATAAGAAGAAGAAACCCCCAACCAAATCAGAAAAGGAAGACACACATATTTGGAGCTAACACATTTGTATGGGTCCTCGGATCCAAGAAGAATATCCTCCAAAGCCAGTGGCATCAACTACAACACCATCGAAAACCTCTTAAACAGATCCAACATAGAATAGTGCCAACATAGATTACAAGAGATTTCTAGACGCACCAAACATACCAAATCTTCTACTAGAAGAAGAGAACAACTGATGCTGATCACCGCTAGCCAAAGCATCCACCGAGAGAGCCAAAGAAAACACGAGGAACATCGAATCCCAAATCCAAACTAAAAAATTGATAGCACCATAGAGATATTTTGCTGCCTGGAATCGACCAGGTCCGAAGCAAGAAATGTCCAGCACCATTGATGAGAAGGAACGTCACTAAGAGAACTGAGGTGGCGCGGAGAACACCGACCCTAGAAACCATCCAAAGAAACCGGAACTCCCATGGAGAGGCTTCTCTTCCCGATGTCGAACGAAACTAAGATGAATGAGTAGGAAGAGTCCATCAAACAACCAATCTTCCCGAGATTCACTACCATGAAGAAGAATCACTGCAAACCTGCACCGAATCTAGAGCAGCGACGACGAGAACCCTACCACTCAAAGTGCCCCTTACAGTCCCATATTGGTTTCTCTATCATATATTATGATTATAAAATATTGTCTCATGATATTATAATAATATACTTATCAATTATTCAGATTCACTTTCATGTTTATCATAAGACACTTAATGATAGATTTTCCGAAAATATGTTTCTAAGAACAAAATTTTATTTTGATTACATTCCCCAAGTTATGATCATGGTTATATCATGTTATTTTTATTAAAATGTGTCTATATGAGTATTATTATATAGTAATTATTATAGGAATATTAATAAAATATGTTTATGTATCTATTCTCAACTGCAGAAAACATTTCGATTCAAAGGATTCGAATCAATCTATGAGATTCATCATAAAAATCATAAATTTAATGTATTATTTATGTTATGATTATATGGAGTCAATTGAGTTTTTATTATAGAATGGTTTTGTTATATAAAAGATTAATTTATATAACATTAGTGAAAATACTAAGGAAATGTCTAATTATATGAAAACATCCTAAAATACATTCAACATATAGAACATATGGTTTACCGAGAAAGAACATACATGTATAGATAATAAAAGTTTATAGATTCTCTAAAATATATATACCTTGGGGTAGTAAACAAGAAAGATATGTATTGGTTTTTATTTTTTTCCTCACATGATGCGAAAAAGGAGGCCAAACAACATACCCAGTATAACATTCCCATGGGATATTCTTTGGTTAATTAACTTTATATTTATTATCTATTATGAAGGATTTGAATATGTAACTTATTTATTAATAAAACTAAAATTGAGTGACCTATATTGGAACCTATATATTTATATGATAATTTAATCTTGTCATATATTAAATCATCCAATAATGATTATGGTTACCTTATATGTACATTCATTAATATATGTATACTCATTACCAAATTCCATTTATTCAGGGAAATAGATGAAACCCAAAAGAAATGAATTAATAATGGGTAAAACTGAAATTTTGATATTTTTTCAGTAGGGAATATATTGATATTGGGAATAGGATTGAAACATCATTTTTATTCTCACCCAACTAGCTCAAGTCATGGACAATAAAAAATGTTGTGTGATGTTCCCAAACACTTAAAAAGAAGGATAATATTGATATCTTATCAATTATGAGAAAAAATACACGCTATTTTAGTAGGTATTCTAATCTAATATTAGTTTTGTATTGGAGAAAAGTGATGTAAAAGATATTTTTCATTCTCTAATTCTCAGAGCATCAAAATGATTTTCTACCTATTTATCTTTTATAATAAGTTACAAACCAAAAGAGGAATATAAATAATAATACCTTAGAAATTTTTTTTATAGACTCTATATAATTAGTATATTAAAAGAATATATATCTCACTATTTATTTTCCTATGTCTCTCCACATGAAAATAGGTTGGGAAATTAGGTAATTGAAGAAAAAAGAGGACGAATCTATAGGAACTCATGATGAAAATTTCACAAGACATACGAAGTATCTCTAGGCTTTTATCTTATATGTGGAAAGTAAAAGCATTAAATTATTTTTTGGAATAAATTTATTTTATTATATTTTATATAGATTAATATCTTGAGATTTTTAAATAATGAATTTGGTCTATATAATTAAAAACAAGCAACACCGAGCAAAAATTTACCACAAAATATTACTTCTCAAATACAACCATTGTTACCATGATATTGAATTAGTGGTTATGAATTAGATTATATAAATTACTAAATATATATTAATTTCCTAATAAATTAATATTTATTTATATATTCATAGGAACTTATAATTCATGTTTTTATAGATATTTTGTTCTTCAAAAATACATTTTCTTTATATACAAGGTTTATTGATTTTTGTGAGAAAATATTTTAATTAGCTTTCAAGACTATTATAAAATATGTTTTATAATTAGAAATAAATTTCTAAAATTATCAGGTCAATAATAAGTTAATTTTATTTTTTGATTATTGTATGAAAATTATTATTTTTCATTGAATACTAAATAGTATTGATGATTACTAAAAACTATATTTTTTAAAGTATTTATAAAGTAAAAACATATTTTGGATTAGTTTAAAATTTTAATTATTTCATTTTTATTTAAACATATCCAATTAGCAGTTTTTCAAATAATATAATACTTCAATTTAAAATAAAACATTATTATACACTAAAAGATCAATTTTATAAAAAAATCATTGTCATCGCGTTTTTCCCATTTAATTATAAATTAAAATTTTCCACTTTTATGAATTTATTATCTAAAAAAGAATTCCATGTTTGGAATTATTAGGTTTCAAATTTTCAAATATTTTAATATTATTTTGGGATATTTGGAATAGTAACGATGTAATTTTTGTTACCACATACAATTGTAAAATAAAAAAATATGTTTATGAATAAAATTATTTAGACAAAAAAATTCACCAAAAGTTTTTATATGATTTATTTAATGAGTATATATTATTAAAAAATAATATTATATATCCTTTTGTTTCCATTTGGCAATGAGTTTGACCTTTATATTATTTTATATAAAGAAAAGTAAACCTTTTCATTCTCTTTGTATTAGTTTCTCTAAATTATTTAGGACAAATAGAGGATAATTTTGCATTTGAATATTATTTTGAATTACAAATTCTTTATCATTGTGGATTATTTATTAATTTTATTAATGAAATAAGTATATTAAATTCTTATGAAACACTATTATAGTGCATGCACAAGCTGTAAAAAAAACAATTAAATTCTTCAAAAAATTATAAAATTTATAATATTTGAGAGATTTATAGTGTAAACAATAATTTTTAGTCAATTCTATCATAATTTTGGTTTGACAAATTTTTATATTCTATCTCAAACGTTTTTTTTAAGTTTCGTAAATTAAAATCATATAAATATACCCACATTTGACATTAATGGTATTTTATGATAAAAAATGATTTACTAAATGAAAAAAATTCATAAACAACATATATTTAACTAATAAATTGGAAATTGGTTTATGAAATTAATAATTATCTATTTATGGGCATTTTATCTTTTATATAATATTTAATATAACTAAAATAGTAGAAAACTTTGTTATAACATTAATCATATTATGGGTTAACCGGGGTTGAAACAAAAAACTAAGGGTAACAACATCACCTGAACATTTTCAAATATCATTTTTTTGAGATTATTTAGACCCATAATCATCCAAAAAATTAAAAAATAATGTTTTGAGAAATTTTTTCATGAATAATAATTTTAATTAATTTAACACCATAAGTAATTCGAAGAGTGTCATCCCCTCACTTATAAAATGGAACCTACTCTCTGCTTTTATTGACATAAAAACCACTTTTAGATAATACCTATACATATAATTTAATTAAATCAATTTAGATGTACTATAATTAATTTTTTATACAAACCATCTTAGGATTGGTTTTGGTGTAACACATAAGAGGTTGTCCAAAGAAAAGGTAATGTTATTTACCAATTATTTTTGTTTTTTAAACCCTAATATAATATTGTTAAATAATGATAAAATAATAACTATAATATATTCAATAGAATGAGATATTATTATTTTTATATGATAACCTATATCTTTATATTCTTCCACAAAATATGAATCAAAACAATATTTTTTATATATAGAGGTGTACCACAAAACAAACTGATGTAATTCATTTTTTCATAACCATCTATCATCGATGGTTATAATAATGAATGTAATGTATATATATATATATGATTCTATAGAAATATTTGTCATTTGGAAATGATAATATATAATATTATTTCATACCATTACATTCATATAATAATGATATCATCATTCACTTGTATATGTCGACAACCATCTCCCCGTTGCTGTGTAATTAGTTTTCTATCACTAAATCACATGTATGATACGTATATATATTTATTTATTTAAATATGAAATATGATACTTACCCTTATTACATAATGATCAACTAAAAATGGAATCATTACTCTTACGTAAATACGGCCTATAGTCTCAATGATTGTAACATAGATCATTTTTATAAACATATTTCATGATTGGATTTAAGATAAGAATTTATTTATAAAAATTATAATTATTTCATTATTTTTATTCTATATAGTATAGAATAATTACATTTTTTAAAATATTCATCATATCGAAGACGTTTTTGACATATGTTCCCAATATCATAAAAACATCTTATGAGATGTTAATTGATTAATTAAATCTATAAAACAAATATTAAATAAATTTAAATAACAATGAACCTGATAATTGTTCATAATATAGTATATAATCAATCTATTGTTTTCATTTAGGATGATATGTAATGTATGTTATGGGTCAAACTCAATGTAATGAAGTTTTATTATGATTTTTTTAAAAGAATCAATTCCAACTTGTTTTCATCTATATACTTGTTTCAAAAATATGTAATTAATTTATTTATTTGGAAGTAAATTAATTTTAAGGGAATATGTATCTCCAATTTAATATCCATTCAATTTGTTTTAAAAGTAATATTTTTAGGAAATGTTTTATCTTTATTAAAAAATATAAAACAAATGTTCTATTTCAACCTATTCAGTTACGACAACTTTTACCGACTCTATAAGAATTATTTTTTATTTTTTATTTTATTATATTATTTCATTTATTTTTTCAAGCAAATTACCTCTTTCATATTTTTTGTATTTTTTTATTGAGATTGATGTTTTAATTGTAATTTTTTCGATATCCAGATTTGTTTTTCATATATGTTCAAAATTAAATTTAAAGGGTTTTATAATGAAAGGGTAAAATATTAAAAAATTTAATTCATGATATAGTACTTGTAATACTTTTATTATGATGATTGATCCTCGTATATTGTATACAATGGGTGCACTCTGATACCTTTTCAATTGATTGGTTATGGAAGTTGACTGTCTTGGTTATTCAATTTGTAAGCATGATTATAAAAGTGATAAGGAAATGATTCCCAATTTAACTACATAATTTATATATGATTTATATGGTTTTTTTATAAAAATTATTATATTAAAATTTAATCTATTGAGTTTATGATTTATTTAATGTATATGCTACATCTTAATAGTGAAACATAAAACATTTTTTAAATTTTATATTAGATTATTTTATAGTACAAAAACATTTATGAGTATTAATATTCTAATAATATTTATAATGAACTGTTTTATCAAAATATTTTTAAATATATTATGATCTCATTTGAAAAAATATGTTTATTTTAGGGCCAAATTGTAATTTGAAAAAGGGAAATTTTTCATAAGCATTCATAGACTTTGATTTTCTTTCTCTTTTTATTTATATGCCCCTTACTATGAACTTTATGTTGATCCCATGTTATAATTTGTTTCACTGTCTTATAAGGATGATTAGAAAGAAGAATTATATAATGATTAAAATTGAAATGATGTGTAATCAAAATAAATCGTGATACATCATATTTTTTTTATTGGAATGATGTATACTAAGTGGAAGCCTTAAATTTTTGAAAAAAATAATTATTTGTGTAAGTGTAATGAAAAAATTCAATAAATATATAAACCATAAAGATATTTCGGAATGAAATATGTTGAATTATAGTATATAAAAACCAGAATATAAAATTTTTAAAGTCGAGTACTTATATCTTATTTTAGAGTAGGGTTTAGAGATAATTAGAGATTATGATGTTTTTAATGTGTGGATAACTTAAGAGTTATATATAACATCATAGGTTTATAATAATAATATGGAAAAAAATTAAAAAGGATTAGACACCCCTCCTGAGGATTTATGTAATGATATTTTAAATTGATAAATGTGATTTTGGGAGATTTTTTATTGGTTTGAGCTATAAGTAAATATTCAATTTAATGTGAATGATTGTTTGAGATTAATTTTTTTAAATTTCTAGGGATGTGAAAGTAAATTTATGTGATAGCCTATTAATATAAATAATTATTTAATTTTAATTTTATAATTTTTATTTTTTTCAACTTTAATTCTAAAGTAAAATAAAATTTATATTGACATATAGATGGAATATTTTCAATTTAAAATGAAATAATTGATTTCATGTTTTAATGATGTTGTTTTATACAAATTAATGTTCATTTATCATGATTAAAATTTAATTATCTCACAAGATCCTTTTTAACCCATCCAAATTATTTAATCATCACCACTATGAATAAATAATGATTAAATAATTTAGAAATATTATTGAAAATACAACCCACAAGTAAGATACTATTTGATATATCAAACATATTTTCATGTATATTGAATTTATGTGGATCAGGGAAATCATTTTATATGTTTTAAAAATACCAACTCATCCATATCATTTGGAACGGAAAATACCTTCAAATACATGACTATTTCTTTTAAGGATATATAGAATTATTGCAAGATGATAATGGGTATATGTACAGTATAAAAGACATCCATGATGTTTCAATTCAAAGTATTAATTATTTTCATATGATATATGTATAAATCATGATTTAGTGAAAATTAATGAATGAAGATGGCACATTATGTATCATTGTATAAGATGAAAATGCATGTTTAATAGTTTAATAAAAAAATTTAATGAATGTTGTGTTTATCAATGATATTATTATTTTTTGTCAATATTTTTGGAATAATAAAAAACTCTATATTATATAATGATTTTATAATTTAGGAAAAAAATGTTAGAAGAAATTGACTCCTATGAAAAGTGGTATAGTGAAAAGTAATACATTTTGAGATACCCTTTAATGAAAAAATTGTAAATGGATAAATAATCAATCGAGTTAATAGGTACATTGTGTAACATACTGGGTAAATAAAATAGAATAAAATTTTCATATATATAAATATCTTTGAAATAAATATTAATTATAAATTAATGGGGATACTATGTTAGATGGCATAGCCGATACACAACAATGGGTTTCTTTGGAATCTTATGATGCAAACTAATAATACAGTATTATAATTTTAAATGGTAGTTAACGCATAGCCGTTGTATTGGAAGGAATGAATATAACTAACTAAAATATTATTATTCATGTTTTTTTAATATTTTTACATTTATCCAATAAATGTTAAAGGATTAAAATAAGTAAATAATTCAATTTTAAGCAAAATTACTATAATATTCACTAAAAGGTCGATTTACCGCTTATTAATAAAGAACCCTATTTAAATATAGTTTTTATCACTTTACAACGTTATATTTGAAAAAATAATATTCTTTTATAGAACCGGAACACGAAAATTTACATTGAATAATATTTTGGTATTTTTAAGATAATTTTCATTTTTAATAAATAATAAAAAATACTGTATTTTTAATTCAAATGTGTCTTTTAATATAATTTATTTATATGGTTATATTAGCTTTTGAATTGTTTATAAAGTGTAATTAGAATATATTTTTACCAGTTAATCTCATGTTGGACATTAAAATTAATGTATCTTTGAAATTTGACATAAACAAGTGTCAAACTTTTGATAGTTATTATTTTTTCAAAACATGATTTTTGTTTTGATAGCGAGAATTAATTTAATATTAATTTATTCGACTTATGTGTTTTGAATTTGGAAAATGTGATTCAATATTTGGAATCTTCATGTCCAAATTGTGTAAATAGATTACTTTAATTTTTAAACATTTTAAATATTTACTTTAGTAAATATTTTATTCACCACGATTAAAGGGTAAATATAATAAATAAGGGTAAAATATAATTTTATAATAATATTAAAATACCTTAAAATATGTCCTAATAAAATTTTATTATAAATATCCGACGATGGGAATACTTGGATCGAATTTGGGACCGCATGGAGCCACATGGGAATAATAATGACACTTTATATTAATTAATTTAAAGTAATGAAAAAATGACATAAAAAAATATTTTAGTAAATACATTTTTACATGTTTTTATATAAGATAACATTTAGACTATACATATTATTTGGAAATATAAAAAGATTTCATACATCATGGTTTTTTTATTATAATTTTTGGACATCAAATAAATTTAATAATTTATGACACAATAATGATGTAATATTTACCACCGTAATAAATGATTTAAATAAATAAGATTATAAATATTAAAACAACATACAATAACGTTCCAACACTCATTGGATGATTTTATTTAGGCCATGATTCATCTTAACTTATAATTTAACGATATTTTGACCTTTTGAAACGGAATATGAGGTTATAATAAAATAATTGTTTCAAACATTTCTAAAGATCCCCTTATCTCCCTTATAAAAAGACCTCATTTCTATCCAATTACTCACACTTCTCAAGCCCTCAGATCATGTATCCTCTACTCTAATAAGCTTCCATGATCCCTCTATTCACCATATAATCCTTACCATTGGTATAAAACACATCAAAAAACCCTTTTGGTTCAAACCAAATGAAGTTACCCGATTTAAAGGTAACATCTTCTCTTACGTTCTTTTGTATTATTTATTTCTCCAACCCCCTAAAATCGTTTTATTACATTATTTTATAACAAAACCTGTATCATTAATATACTATTATGTTTTTATGAGAATGATTTGAACTAAACTTACACACATCTACATCTAATGGGTAAAGAACATAATGTTTCTGTGGATGGGAAACTAACACCTCACAAAATGATCATTGTGTAATTAACACCTACCGCCTCTCATGGTGGATATTATGATGAAACTATATTTATATATGATATATTTTATGAATATTTTTTCTTTCTTATTCAGTATTTTTCATTTACATCATATCATTATGGTTTCCATAATGGATAAACGTGATAATTTCATTTTAGGAAGTGCGAACTACCTTCCCCTCAAAGTGATATGACTCGTTAATGACTTATGTGAGATGTATAAAGTATAAATTTAATTATATAATATATGATATTATACTATAATTATAATATTCATATTAATTATTATGTTTTAATTTCATTAAATTATGAAATATAAATGAGTGTAGCGTTCGATCGTACGTACGACTTATCGTCTCCATGAACGGTGCATTTAATTTCAAATCTCCAAATGTTATGTACTGTTATAAATACAAATATATACTAGATATATATTATGTATATGATATCTAAATCATGAATATAATTCTGGAGAAATTTTATTGTTGACGACATAGATAATTTGTAATTATAAGGTGTTCAGTTTTACTCAAGTACCAAATATCGACGAAACAACCGTTAATAACATAAGTGATTACATAATGTTTATAACATGGTAATAAGTGATAAAAAAGAATTTATAAAATTAACATTTTTTTAATCAAGTATAAATTAACTTTATTTTATCATTCATGAGATTAATGAATGATCGAGTCAAGTCGGACACGGTGTAAGTGATTTCTAATCTCACTTTCAATTCCATGAGATTTTTGTTGTTCACCACTTATTTATTGCAAGTGTTGTATTTTGTACATAAATATGATATATATAATCATAATTATATTTATATTCATGTTTTAATTTGATTCATTTTGTGGTTATTAACATTTTCTCATAAAACATGATTGATTACACCGTGGTAAGGTTTTTTTCATCTCACATTTTATTCATTTTAGATTCATGATATATTAACCACTATTTCCTTTTGTTAGGTTAATGTGCTAAATATGATTGTATTATTTTTTTAATATAATTTTATATATGGGTATTTACATATTCATTGTGTGATCTTTCTTTTATGGGTTGTATGTTTCGTATGTTACTAAATCGGTAAAGGAACCTTTCACCATCCTCTTTTTAAAAGACTTATTTTTGTATATCATTTAATTTACATATTATTATGTCAGGATATGTTCTTATATATCCTGATTGATGTAAATTT
Organism: Viscum album; assembly: GCA_963277665.1. Classification (NCBI taxonomy): domain Eukaryota; kingdom Viridiplantae; phylum Streptophyta; class Magnoliopsida; order Santalales; family Viscaceae; genus Viscum; species Viscum album. Next base: position 127,790 of record CAUJRU010000986.1, read on the forward strand.
TATTTCCATGTGATTATATATCCTACTCTCTCACATCAACTTATTTTCTGAATTCTTACGTGACGTTGTTAGGCTGTCAAATTTCTATAAGAAAACTTCTTAAGCGAATTTAAACTTTTTTGTTAAACATATACTTCTTGATTATGTCATGTAGTGAATATGTGTGAGTATCCTCTGATTTATTTACACTTAATATCCACTTATATTAAAGGTATTTATATTTTTGACACATAATTATGTAATTGAATTATCCATAATCTAAGGATAACTTCTTTATAAGGGATTTCGTCCAAATTTACATTTCTATTGAGAATTTATTATTGATATGTACTAATTCACTCTTATATGGTGTATATACTATCTTTGGAATATTATATCATGAATAACATTATTATCATGATATTATTATTTTCTTATTAAATGATATTCTGCATTTATTTCTATTCTAGGATCACTCATTCTGTTAAAAACTCTTTAACTTACATATCATTTTAAATGTTTTAAAGGATTATTCTTATAAATATTTCACACTAATGTCCATTTTTTAAAAATGGTTTTAAGGATTTATTCTTAAGGAAATTAATGTTTTGAAATTGAAATTTGATTCAAAATAATCACAGTTGAATGGGACCCTTTGATTGAAAAATCTATATATTTAATATTTTAACTGATTTAGAAAATGGTTTGATAAAATATTTTATTTTTTAAATATTTTGAAATGATATATTGTGATTGAAATGTGGAAATTGTATCTTTATATTATGTTTGAATTATTTTTTATGAATAATTTATCACTATTTTGCATTGTTTACGTATACGGGTGGTTCCGTGATAAACCTAGGGAGGGTGAGCCTGATATAGTTCTCTAATGCATTGGGTAACATGACGGAGGTAAACATGAATGTTTCTCCAAAGAGATTTGGGGAATATAATATGATGGGTATTCCAAATTTGACTAGATATGTAGTTGTGATAACTACAATGCATGATTGATATGGATTCCACAAGTTTCCTTTATGATTTATGATTTCTGTGTCTTATTCAAAAATCTTATGATTTCATGAGGTATGTTATGATTGAAAATTATTCTTTCATTATGTTTTATTTGTAGATGGGCTAATGTTTTCATTCCTTATTTTATATCCCTTATATAGATTTTTATGCACATCCCATGTTTTTAAATATTTTCCACATGGATTAGAGATGAGTATGGGTCAAGGATTGGATCAAGGAAAAGTCATGCTATCTAAAATGTAGAACTACACATGAATCATTATTTTTCAAGAGTTTATATTTTATGAAAAAATGGATAGTGAGTATATTTGCCTACATTTAATATTCAAGTTTTTATGTAAATGTTATGACCTAATTCTCTAAAACTCTAAACCGTTTAAGATCCTCAATGTGAATTATCCATTTAATTCATGATTATCTATTGTTTAAGGTCGGGTAGATTTTATTGGTATCAGAGGGAGGTTTAGATATCTTTAGAGGTTAGGGTGTTCTTTAAGAATAAGTGACATAACCATAATTGTTAGGATTTTAGAAATAGTCATAGTTATTTTAGATAAAGTGAATGAGTTTAAGATAACATGAATAAGTATATATTTTTATCTACCCTCCTCATAAGATATTATATGAGGATTTTACAGATATAACCACACATAACATTTGGTTTTAGTAAATGGCTGGATCTAGCAGGCACCAAATCAAGAATTGATGTGAAGAAAACTGTGATGGTTTTCGGAAAGAGAAACTGAATGAAATAAGAGATGCAATGAGAACTCTTGGGGTAATTCTCAACCAACTATCTTGATTCATGATTAACCAAATAAAACTTGGTGATTTTTATAAGTCATCGTATATGTGAGAAACAAATCCCCACGGATGTTCAGGTAATAATCATAAAGGTAAGTGTATTCAAAAACCAATGTGTCAAGGATGCAGAATGAATCACATAGGAAAATGTTTCAAATGGATGAGAAGATGCTATAGATGTTGAAGTGAAGGTCATAAATCCAGAACCTAAAATTGAAAATGGAAGCATCCAGTTGACTCTAGGAAAGGGAAAGAAGTACTTTATGAAGGATCAATTGATTGTTTTTCAATGTGGTGTGCATGGTCCTTATGAAAAAAGTTGTCCTACAAAGAAGTTATTGTAATGGGATCACTAGGATATTAAAATTATATGTTTAACAATATATAATGGCATTCCAATGGAGGATTAAGAAGATGACAATGACCAATGAAAGGAATGGATTATTTCATAACATATTTTTTGACATTATTGAATCTTAGAATATTATTAATGATTTTGTTTGTAGAAAAGAAGTATTTTAGAATTAGTGGGTAAATAATGGTTAATGGATCATGAAAAATGTTGAAGGAGTAAGAAGTCAACATATACGGGATTGAAGAGTTTTGATATATTTTAGGATGGTGAAATGCATAAAAGTATTATGTCTCTTTTGAGGATGATATTACATTGGAATAATTTTTATAGTATGTGTTACCCTGATGTTTAATATATGAAATTGATATTCAAGGAATAACTACCATTTCATCTGATGAGTAATGGTGGAATTTTATTTTGGGATAGTCTATGTTCTTATTAACACCATATAATGATTTTAGTTATTTATGAAAATGATTAACCTCTCATAGTGAATATGTGATTTGGTTAATTATGATTCAGTATGAGAATTTAAGAGTAATCTGGGTTTTTTGAGTTAAATATTATGATTTACTATGGTAGACTATGTGATTAAATCCTTTTATGTTTTTGTTTCAATATTAGTTTGGATTATTTTGATGAATTTTAAGGAAAATTGTGTATTGAATGGTCTTTCATGAACTTTGGGCTCGTTTTGTTATAATGGATTATTCTTTTAGGGGATTATATGATCTCGTACTAACAATTTTGGTTCTAGTTTATGTCTAATGACAAGGGAAATATATAGTTATTATTTCGTGGATGATTTGATTATCTAGAAGTTGATTCTAGTGCTTTTAATGTGGCCAAGTCATTTTGAATACTCATCGTTTTGAGAAATGAAGAATTTGTGTTAGAATTTAGTAATATATGAATGTCTATATGACAAGTAAGTATGTTTCCTTATGTTTTTAGTAAATCTCATAAATAAATTATTAAATTATAAGCAACATAAAACACAAATGTTTTCTATTATCTTTTTTTACTCGGGAATCAAGGACTATTTAACCCATCACAAGTTTGTGATTTTATGGTGGTTAACTTTATCCATATAATGTTTTCTATCACTCTCTATCAGAACATGATGGTTTGTTTTCTCCTCCATATCCATGTTTTCATGGATCCCTAGTATCTGTTGTCTCAGGTAACCTCTGTACTTCTCTTCCATTATTTTGAAGCGATTGTTTTATTGACTCTTTCTTCGATGTGGGACTTTCAATTATGTTTCTGAGCCCAACCTTAAAATTGTGAGGATGCAATTTCCATTAGGGGGAATGATGTAACATCCCAGGTAAATAAAGACCATGAAATTTTTTGTATTTATTTATATTTTTGAATTAAATATTAATTATACTTTAATGTGGATGTTATGTTTGATGGTGTACCCGATACACAACAATTGGTGTTTTTGGAATCTTATGTTGCACACTAATAATATAATATTATTATTTTAAATGGTAGTTAATGCCAAACCGTTGTATTGGCGGGAATGAATAAAACTAACTAAAATATTATAATAGATGTTTGTTTCATATTTTTACACTTATCCAATAAATGTTAGAGTCTAAAAATAAGGTAAAAATTCAATTTCAAGAAAAAATACTCTAATATTCATTAAATGGTCGATTTACAATCATTTAATGGAGAACCCTCACTACATATATTTTTTGTCACTTGTATATTTTATATTTGAAAAAATGAAATTCTTTTATATAATAGGGACACAAAAATTTTCTTCGGATGAAATTTTATTATTTTTCTGATAATGTACATTTTTTAATGAATAATGAATAATACTATATTTCAATTCAAAAGTAACTTTTAATCTTAATTATTTATATGGATAGATTATCTTTATAATTGTTTCTAAATTGTAATTATAATATTTTTTTACCAATTAATCCAATATTGGACATTGTAATTAATTTCACTTTAAAATTGGAAATAAACAAGTGTAAAACTTTTGATAGTTACTATTTCCTAAAAACACGCATATTGTTTTGACAGTAGGAACATATTTTAAATTAATTTATGAAAATTTTATGTTTTGAATTTTTAAAATGGGTTCCATATTTGGAATATGTAGGTAATAATTATGTCAATAGGTAACTTATATTTTTAGACATTTTAAATATTTACTTCAGTTATATTTTATTTACCAGATTTAAAGTGTAAATATAATAAATAAGGGTGAAATATAATATTATAAAAATATAAAATTACCCTAACATATGGTATTATCCTATTTATTTGATACATATCAGACAATGGGGATCCTTGGGTAGAATTTGGGACCCCATGGAGCCACATGGTAGTAATAATGACACTTTATATTAATTAATTTAAAGTAATGACAGAAATGACATTAACAAATATCTTTTACTAAATCAAATTTTTACATGGGGTTATATATGTTATATTTTAGAATATAAATATTTTTTGTTTATATAATTATATTTTATACATCATGGTTAATTTTTTATATTTTTTTACAACAAATAAATTAAATTATCTATGACACAACAATGATGAAACATTTACCACTTTAATAAAAGATTTAAATAAAAAAGATTATAAATATTAAAACAATATAAAAAACCAGTAATATTCTTATTGGATGCTTTTATTTATACAATTAGTCATCTTAAATTAGAATTTAATGATTATTTTACCATTTAAAACCGAAGATGACGTTACAATAAAATAATTGTTTTAAACTCTCTTAAAGAGCCCCTCCTCTTTTTTAATAAAAATCCCTCACTTCTAACCAGTTCCTCACACTTCTCAAGACATTGTCTCGTAAAAACTCTACTCAAATAAGCTATTAATATCCCTCTAATCACCCTATAATCCTTACCTTAGGCATAAAACACATCAGACAACCCTTTTGGTTCAAACCAAATATAGTTACCTGATTTAAAGGTAACATCTTCTCTTAAGTTATTTTGTTTTATTTGACTTCCCAAACCTCCTAAACTATATTAATTACTTTCTTTTAAAACAAAAAATTTATCCTCAATATAATAGGATGTTTTTATGAGAATTATTATAACTAAACATACACACAACTCTACCTAATTGGTAAAGAACATAATGTTTATATTGATGGAAAACTAACACCTCACGAAACGATGATTATTCAATTAACTTCTACCGCCTATCATGGTGGACATTATGATAGAACTATATTTATATATGATATATATTATGTTTATTTTATATTTATGATTCTTTTTTTTTCATTTAAAAAATACCATTATAGTTTCCATAATGGGTAAACGCCAAAAATTCATTTTAGGAAGTGAGGACTACCACCCCCTCAAAGTTATATTACTCATTAATTCCCTATGTGGGATGCATAAAGGATGCATTTTAGGATATTATATATGTTATTATACTTTAATTATAACATACCTTTGTATAATTATGTTTTACTTCCATTATATTACGAAATAGAAATGAAAGTAGTGTTCATGCATACGTACAACTTATCGTCTCTATGAATGGTGAATTTAATTTCTTATATCCAAATGTTATGTACTATTATAAATACATATATATTATATATATATGATGTATATGATATAGTAAGAGTGAATATAATTATGGAGAAAATTGATTGTTGATGACATGGACAACTTGTAATTATAAGGTGTTCATTTTTACCCAAGTACCAAATATCGACGAAACAACTGTTAATAACTGAAATGGTTACATAATGTATTTAGAATGGTAATAAGTTCTATAAAAGGAATAAAAACTTGAAAAAGGTTCTTAAGAATGTATAAAATAGCTTTATTTTATTATTCAGGGTATTAAATAATGATTGAGTCAAGTCTGACATCATGTATTTGATTTCTTCTCTCACTTTTAATTCCGTGAGATTTAAATTTTTCACCACTTATTCATTGCATGTGGTATATTTGGTACAATAATTTGATATATATTATCTTGATTATATTTATATTCATGGTATTCTGTGATTAATTTGGTTGTAATTAACTTTTTCTCATACGACTCGATTGATTACAATGTGGTATGGTTTTTTTCATCTCACTATTAATTCCTCTGAGATTCTTGCAATATTAGCCACAATTTACTTTTGTGTGGTTGATGTACTGCCCATGATAGTATTATTGTATAATATAATTTAAATTATTGGTATTTACATATTCATTGGGTGAACTTTCTTTCATGGGGTGTATGTTTCATGAGTTACCAAATCAGTAAGGGAACCTTTCACCCTCCTGTTTTTAAAAGACCCGATTTTATATGTCATTTAATTCAGATCTTATTATGTTGGGATATGTTCTTATATATATTTATTGATTTAAATTCTACATCCATGTGATGAGATATAATTTTCCCTCTCATCAACTTATTTTTGGAAATTTAATGTCATATCGTTAGGCTATTAATTTTTTTGTATGAAATCTTCTTAACCCAATATCAATTTTTGTGTTAAAAATCTACTTTCTGATTATGTCGTGACATGAATATGTGTAAATAACCTCTGTTTTTTTTACCAATTATATTGACCTATACTGGGTGTATTTATATTTTTCTCATATAATTGTGTAATTGATCTGTCATTAATCTAAGGATACATTCTTTATAAGAGATTTTATCTCAAATTACATCTCCATTGAGACTTCATTATTGATATCCACCAATTCACTATTATATGGTGTATATACCATCCTTTGGTTAATTATACCATGAATACTTTTATTCTCATGATAATATTAAGTTATAAATAAATTTTATTAATTAATTATTTTTATTTTAGGATCTTTCATTTTGTTAAAAACACTTTAGTTAAAATATCATTTAAATTGTTTTAATGGTTTATGCATATAAATATTTCTCATTAATGTCCATGTTATAAAAATGGTTTTCATGAATTATTTATTTTGGCATGATTGTTTTGAAATTTATATTTCATTCAAAAGATTCAAAGTGGTAAGTGACACTTGGATTCAAAAATCTCTTTATTTAATATTTTAAATGGTTTTGATAATGGTTTGATAAAATCTTTTATTTTGTAAATATTTTAAAATTATATTTTGTGATTGCAACGTGGAAATTTTATATTTCAATTATTTTTTATTTATAGGTTATGAATATGTTATAGCTATTTGGCATTGTTTATATATATGGGTGGTTCCGTGATAAACCTAGGGTGGGTGAGCCAAAGATTTCTCTCCAGTGCACTGGGTAACGTGATGGAGGTAAATGTGAATGTTTTTTCCAATTAGATTAAGGGAATATAATATGATGGGTATTCAAATGTGACTCCATATATAGTAATGATAGCTAAAATTCATGTATGATATGTATTCCACAAGTTTCCTTCATGATTTATGATATATGTGTTTTATTCATAAATCTTATGATTTCTTGAGGTATGTTATGATTGAAAATAATGGTTTCACTATGCTGTACTTATTGATGGGATAATGATTTCATTCCTTACTTAATATCCCTTACTGAGATTTTTATGCTAATCCCAAGTATTTGAAATGTTTTCCACAAGACGTATAGACGAATAAGGGTCAGGGATGGGATCAAGGAATAGTCAAATAGTCTAAACATGGAACTAGACATGACAATTTTATTCAAGAGTTTTTATTTTTTTTTAAAATGTATACCAAGTAAATCTGTCTACATGAAATATTCATGTTGTTATGTAAATGTTATTACATGATTCACTAAAATGCTAAACCTGAAAAGATACTTAATGTTATTTATCACTTTAAATCAAGATTATGTAATTTTTAATGTTGGGTCCTTTCTAATGATGATATTCTATTTATATCATAGGATTTTTGGGAAAAAATAGATATATATAAAACCATATAGATTGAAAAGTGATTTAAAAAGTAATGAAATTTTTCATCATATTCATCATTTTTAGGGAATATTTTATGCATTATATTAATATAGTTTTATTAAAAGGGGAACACATAGGTTGGGTGAAAACCCATTACATCATGAATGTCTAGGTGGAATGAACTCACAACCTAATGGTGATAAATATGAAATTACTACCATTAGCCTATATGTTTTCTGTGTTATTATGAAATTAAAAATAAAAATAAATTATAATTTGATTTTTTATGAATCTTCTTGATCATATATATTACTATTAGTATAAAATGTTATATTTTGAATAATTGATTAATGTTATTTTAGAAAAATGTAACTATGTTTATGGTAAACATAATATTGGTATGGTAAAAATAATATTATTTGATATTTTTTGAGGATTAAAATATAAATTATATTTTTGAAAAATAAATAATTTTAGATTAGCTCTAAGGAGTCTCAAGTGGATATTGAATATAATTTTTATATCTTAGATATTATTTGAAAATGTAATATACATTTTATTGTATGATATATAATTATTAGCTAATGTTATTTGAATATAAATGACACATTATTCTTGGAAGAACAAGTGATCAAATAATTCATAGATTCGGGAGTAAATATCTGTATTAATTTTTTTAAAAAAATTTATGATTAATTATTTTTATAATGATTTTTTTGAACAATTTTTATTATATTCTAATTTTTGAGATAAATGAATTATTTCATAATATAAAAGTATATTCAATTTGGAAATCACATTACCTTGTAAAAAAATTACTCTATAATATCAATATACTCTAGGTAAAGAAGTTTTATTATTTATTCATTTATATGTTTTGATGGAGTTTGATTTAGTTCATTATTCATTAGGAATACAGTCATCCTGAATACTCATTATTTTTAGTAAAATTTGAGATTATGGTTGAAATTTATCAATGGATGAAATTCAATATATAATGTATGTATATTCCATTATGTGTTTAGTATATATGGTAAAATAATTCCTCAACTACATGAAATTAATCTTGAAACAAAATATTTATCATAATATATTCATTTATGATGAATCAATGTCAATTTTGAAAACTCTTTTATGTATTGTTTTTTGGGTGTTTAATTTCTCATTATCATTCAATTTATTATAATGAATGATAATTGTCACTATCCATCATTATTTGGACATTATTTTATTCTTTAATATCCATATTTTTCAATTTACACTAATATTATCTTTTTGATAACCTAGTTATGTGTTTTTTTTCTAAATTACCTGTATTTTTCTATTTCCTCCTTTTGATGAAGAATTTTTATAAACACGTTTTATGATGTGGGATTTTAAAAAAAAAATTTTAAAAAAAATTTACTACTATGAAAAATATAAAATTTCAAGGATTATATTTTTTAAATCAGGAGAAAATTTAATATACATATATTATTAATGTAACAATATTATTGATATCATGTAAAATCCGAAACATTGGCCTTAAATTGACTCCAAAATATTATTGTTTAAATATTAGTGTTATTAACGAGCCATTGAATTTTTTTTATATATTGGATTAATAGAAATAATTAAATTTAAATTAATTTCCTCATAAATTATAATGCATAATTTAATTCATAAAAACATGTACTTGAATTTTAATCAATTCATTTTGTTCTTCAAAAATACATTATCTTCAAAATTGATTTTCATTTATATTTTTCAAAAATTAATATAAATAATTTTCAAAAATTATATGTTTTTATTGACCAAATTTAAATCAATTCTAAAATCAGCGAGTCAATATTAAATTACAGTGATTGTTTTTATAATTTTATTAAAGGTTTCATATTTCAATGAATTGAGAAAAATATTGAATTTTAAATATTCATTTTCATTAAAATTATTTATAAAGTAAAATTCTATTTTTTGGATTATTTTTAAATTAAAAATTAGTTCTATTATATTTAAAATATATATATTTTTAAAATAATGTTATACTTGAATTTAGTATATAATATTTTATAGTTTAAAATGGAATTTTTCTAAAAATCTAATATCCATTGCGATTTTCTAATTTAATTAAAAATTATATTATTTTAATCATGTATATTATAATTTCAGAAATTGAATATATTTCAAATCCGAGGGTCCAAATTAGTAAAATATTTCCCTTTTTATATTTTGACAATATTAATAGTAATATATGTAAAATTTTACACTAGTAAAGGATAAATAAAGTAATTAATTTTTAAAATAAAATTATAAGTATAGAAAAATGACCGTAACACTTTTATAAATTTTATGATTTGAGTTTATCTCATCCATATTGATAATAAAGTTTAATATATGTACTTGTTTTCAATTTTTCAATGATTTTCACTATTATAATATTTTATATAAAGAGTAGAAAAAAAAATCATTTTCTTTGTTTTATTATCTATATATTTTTTAAAAATGGTTAAATAATGGTTTTGATTGGTTAAAAATATTCCATGAAAATATAAACAATTTATATAAAAATAAAATTTATTCTTAATTTATTGTAATGAAATAATTACCTAAAATTTTTTCAAACACTTTTAAATTTCTTTTGCATGTAGTAAAAAAATCAGTAAAATTATTTTTAAAAACTCTCAAGAAATTTTCTCTTACTGATTTACAGTGCCCCATGAATTTTTATGATAATTATAACATGTATTAAGTGTGTAAAATGTTTATATTTTAATTACATATTTTAATTTATTTATTTGAAGGAAAATTAATGGAATAATGTCGAAAATAGAATTAATGATATTTTAAATTAAATAAAGAATTTTTAAATGATTTAAAATTCCAAAAAAAAAAAATCATAAACAATATGAATGGTATATTGTTAATAAACTAAATAATGTTACGTTTATGGTATGTTTTGATGTTTTATAGTAATTATATTTACCCATACTGAGTAAAAAAATTAATATAGAAATAATCATAAAATTTTTTTTCTAAGAGTTTAAACAAAAATATAAGGGTAGAAACATCACAAAAAATAATAAAATTTTTATTTTATTATATTTTGTAAAACCAATAATCATAGTATTATTAAAAAAAATTTAAATCCATTTCGATATGAATATTAGTTTATACCAATTTAATACATAATTTAATTCAATGAGTACTCCTTTGATCACATATAAAAGGAAACCCCCTCCACTCTTTTCCCAAAACAATAAATCCCATTTTTTTTAAGATTTTCTATAAAATATTTTCATCGCATCCTTTTTAAAATTATATAACACTTTTATAATCATAATTCATGAGACCCCAACAAGTCATACATAGATATTACATATTTAGGATAAATATTAATTACATTACACAAACACATTATCGAGGATCATAATTGATTAATTTAATCATAAATTGGGTAAACAATATTATTATTTAGTCAAATATCTTCATGATATTTAATAAATATATTCAAAATTTTCCTTCTTCAAGAACACACCCTACTTAATACCATTACTCATAAATCGAGAGAGGAAATATAAGAAATGGGGAGCATAACTACTCATTAAGGGTACACATTGGAAATACATTAACATAACATGAGAATAAGGGTATTATTACCCTAGAATAATATATGATAACCATACCATGCAAATTAAATATTAAAATATTATGTCATAGAGTAAATATTTTTAGTTCAAAAGACTGGAATCATAATATAATCATATAACATGATACATGAGAACATAATATTGGAATAAGATATATATTTTTTCATACACATAAGAATAATTTTATTTTAATTTTAGTAAAGAATCATTGTAACAAAAATCATATTGGAGTTAGTTCACTACCTAAACCATCATAATAGTCAATGTTCACTTGAAAAATTATCATAGTGGAAAAACTATCATACTGAACTGTGTTCACTCTCTATTCCAATCATATTTTTCTTAGGATGTATCAATCATTAACCAATACAATATAGGGAGATATGGGTCCACCCCATCACACAATGAAAATAATAAATAAGAGTTCCACAAGATCATAAATACGATTTATATTAGAACCAATGAGAATAAATGGGTTTTATAAATATTCATCACACTATAAGTTTTAGAAAAGTAAATAGTTTCATAATAATTTCATTTTATCATCAAGAGTTTTGCATGACTAAAAATAGGGTTTCATAATCATTTTATCATTGTATAACCTAGGTAAGAGATGTGGGTTTCATAAAAATCATGTAATTATACTCATAAAACAAACCAAGAATGAATAAGTATTATATCATTAGATCATATCCACAGTAAATTATGATTAATTTCAATTCTACTTATCTTTTATAGAAATTGCTTTTTAAAGTTCACTCTTGATGAATATTTCCTTTAATATTTTAAAAATAATTTTAAAAATTCAAATTTCATTATACATTTTTTAAATACAATTATTTATAAAATTCACTAAATCTTAAAAATTATTCACTAAAAAATTTATTGTTAATGATTTATGAAATTCCATACAAATTGAAAAATTCCATCTTTATTTTTTGGTATAATCCATATGATCCTCGTTTTGAAAAAAATTATAACTGTGTTAGATTTTTTTTTAAAATTAAATAAGGAATATAAATTTATTTAATAAATCAATTGTGAATGAAATTTTTTTTATAAAATCTTTTTAGAAAACATGGGTTTGATGAAAACAATATATTCAACTAGAGAGATAAATAAAGATGATTTTTCTTTAAAATATTCCTTTGAACTCATGAATACACAGACCATTTAAAATTAATTTAAAAAATATATTATAATTATATAAAAATTATAATAAAATTCATGTATATATTGAGATATGGATAATAATATTTCATTAACGAATGCATAAATCAAAACAGCACTGAAAATATATGTGATAGTTAACCATTACAACATATGTCAAATTGAATCAAAATCCCCATGATAGAATAAAATAAAATTACACTTAACATTTCACTAATAGAATTTTATACATTATATAACATTGAAAATGATATGTATATACCCCTATAAAATAATATAGGTGCAGAACACAACAAATATCTCAATGAACAAAATTTGAGACAAAAATGGATTTCAACAATGTTAACATTTGAACTATCAAATTTATGAAAGTGAGATACTTTAATCAACGAAATTTTAAATATATTAATTCTAAAATAAAATCATGGAAATTATATACATAATAAAAAATAAATATGTGGGGAACATAGGATGAGTCTCACTAAAGTAAACAATGAGATAGAAATCAAATACCTCAAGTATCTAGTTAATTTGTATACATTAGAACCTACAATATATTTAATATAAGTTTATTATTAATATATTTTATATATATTAAAAAATATATCATACAATATATGATTTTCATATGATCTTTTAATATAAGTTTATTAACAATTCTTTATTAAAATCATGTTTTGTAAAATAAATAATTTGTTTCTTGTGTATGATTTGATCTGCTAATTTTGGACCTCATAATTTTATAATAGTTGGATAATTTGTGGAATTTTATAAATTTTATAAAATTTATATATATTAACAATATATTTATGCTGATAAATCACTAATATATATATATATAAATTGAAATACACCATTCTTGCAGACAGTATGTCGTACATACACATAAATGTTTCTTCCATTTTCTCAATTATTCAAAATAAATAAAGGTAAAAAATATATTATAAATATAGATTTATTTTTATGTCATATGTATCTCATATTTATATTTAAGCCTATTTTTATTACCTTTAATAAAAATAATATTTAAATAAGGAACTACATCTCTTTGTGAGGTGGTAGTCTGCCATACACATGAATGATATTATCATGTCACCCATGGACTATAAAGTAAGAAAATATATTTTATATCATAATTAAATATAAACAATTATATCCAAAATATCCAATATATAAATATATATTAATTTTACTTATTTTTAATACCATACTAGTAAAATGAAAATGGAAAAACAAAACAAATCGGTTCACGAGGCGGCAGTCTTCCATACACATGAGTGACATTGCTATTTTCCACCACGTTAGTAGGTAATAAGTCTGGTGTGATGTTATAATTAAATAAGTAAAATAATATCCTAATAATCTCATATAAACATTAAATCCATCATTATATCAATACGTGAGAGGAGGTGATGAAAAATGAATAACATTCGTTCGTAAGGCGGTATCCCACCCTAAACATGAATGATGACTCTATATCCCATTTTAACGAATAAGAGATGGATATAAGTTATGAAATTAAAATAGTAAAATACAATTATGTGGTATAACAATCTTGTATTATTTCAGGATATATTGAAGAGATTTTAAATAGTAGTAAAAAGATTCATTATCATGGTATATAGTTCAAAACATCAAATCTTCTTTGGAAAACCACTCTAGGTTTAACCTAATCCCATTATAAATTATATATATGATATTAACAAGGTTTATTGTATAAATTTTTGGATTTGAGGAAGATATTTTTTAAGTTATTTAATGATTGAAATGATTTTTTACGTGTCATGTGTAGAGGATAAGGGGTCGTATTTTAAAAGTGAGTTCAGTGGCATAATTATAATTTTTAAAATAAAAAACATGTTCCATGATTTTTAATATTAAAAAAGGATAATAATTGGAAAATTATTTAACCTTGGAGGTTTTATGGTTTATATATTTCAAAAAATTGGTTTTAAAAAAAATTGATTTTTTTACACTTATCATTATATTTTAATGATAAACCCATTTTTAACATATTCAAAGTAAATGAATATCATTTTATATTTTAACTATTAATTATGATAAAAAATCAATTTTATCTTATGTGATAAAAGAAAATATTCTAATAAAAAATATTTAATCCATTTGTCTATATTCAACTCATAAATTTTGAAAAAATTAATTTTAATCTGAACCCACAGACAAGATGGAAAATTTGTTTTCCTAAGAGAAAATATGCCCAAAATTTAATTTTTGTAATTGATAATTAAATATTAAATTGAATAAAATGAACTAAATTGAATTAATTGATATATAATTTTCCTATATATACTTTTAAAACTCTCTTAAAACCATTTTTATAATATAAAACCATTAAATTTAATGAAAATTCTTAATGTAAACTAATATATTTTTTAATTATGGTAATAATTTGTTCACTCATAAAATTATCAAAATCTCGCCATAAGATATTTTTGAAATTGATACTTATTAAAATTAATTACTCTTTTTTAAAATAAATTTTCACAAATTTTCAAAATTTATATTTTAAAAATTCTCAAATGTGACAAAACTACTTTTTAGAAAAACACTATTTAATGAATAAGATTTGATTTATTATCTCTTATTCCTAAGAGACACATAAAATTAATATTTAATATTATATTTAACATATGATATATAAATTTCATTAATATTATCCAATAAATTTTATTTTTTATGTTAATATAGTAAATCACTTCTGTGTGCACAAAAGTATTTTTTTCAGAAAAATATTTCTCTTATTTTTAGAAAGGTTTTGTTTAATTTTATAATTAATATATAAAAAAATAATTCATGTTATAATTTTTTAGACTATATAATTTCTTTATATGGTTTATCATATTCATTCACGCCATTCCAATAGCTAGGTGATAACTATAATACTAAATAATAATATTTTAATAGTTGGTGCATTTCATTTACACATTGGGTTGTGAAATGCACAATAATCTCAATATTGCATGAAAAATAATATAATTTTGGAACTACATGAAATTAAATTAAATTAATAGCTTAAATTTATTTGAACTAAAGTATACTATGAAATATCATTTTGATAAGTTATACCCCCATTAAAATTAATTCCACCCTCAAATGTTTTCAAATTGCTACCGGCTGCTAAGGATACATCTACCTCATTACATCCTCATGTTCCCATATAGCTTCCTCAATATGGTGGGTTTTCCAAAATAAATTTTTCATGGTGAGTGGTCTTTTTTCATTTCACATTCAAAAAACAATACAAAATAACTGTTGATTGTTTCATATAATCATCAACATGCTCTAGTGGTACAAATTCTTAGTTCAGTATGTATGATGAATTATGTATATACATCAATAAAAAATAGACCTATAGAACATCCTGATAATTATATAGGTTCTATGGTATTAGAAATAAATAAGATACCATCCCGAAACAATTCAGAATTTCAAATGGATTGACAACCCTAGTTTTCTTTTTCCATTATACTGCCAGTACAATTTAGTCCCTTTTTGTGCTTCTATCAATTTCCACCACACCTCCCACTCCAATAAATGAAGATATTTTTTCCAATAATAATGATATAATGTGTCAAAATATCTATAATATAATGATATGTCATTATTTATATCTATTGTTATTATAAAAACAAAAAACAATTAGCACTTTTTATCCAATATGTATAAATATTCATATAGTGACATAAAAAATTAATCACTAAAACACGACCACATTATAAACAAAAATAATTCAACTAATTGTTAACCTTATGATCCATAAAAAATTAAAAATATATAATAAAAGTCAATAAACTTCTAAAAATTTACATCACATTAGTCCCAAAAATATATTAAGGTGGATATTAATTTCCAAATAACAATTATGTCAATACCTTGGTCTTATATTTCTAGGAAACATTGTAATAATTATAATTACTATAAAAACATATGTACTTATACATTCTATGAATAAATGAAAATATTATTGATTACATTAAATAAATCCAATTATACATGAAACTCAATCAATCATATTATAAAAAAAATTGATCACAAATAATAAATTAGTCCTGAGGTCATCAATACCATCCAATTTTATTTATTCATATACGTCGACTCTTTATCCCAAGCATAAAAATATCTTCATCTAGGATATATTATGGGTTATTACCTTAATCATGTGTTATAAGGACCAGACCTTATTACATACATAATTAGGAATTTAGTCAAGAAAACACATCCTTTTACATTGAGGATCTTTTCATGTATAGAGCTTTAGAGAGTTTGGAAAATACATTCATTACATTAAACATTATTACAGAGTGAATACCATAAAAAAAATTTCCATTATTTTTAAAATATACAACATTAAAACAAAAAACAAGACTCCTTGAATGTTCTTCAACATTTAACATGGATTCTTTCATTGTCTTACACATACATTAACCTGTGAAAATTATTTAAAAATGTGGGATGAGAACAAAATCATAGTAAAGAATTAAAAATAAATAAAGAGGACATTAGTCCATGAATACTCGCAATGCAGGAAAACATTTTCAAAAGACATGCATGCAACTCATATGTACTTACATAATATAACATGATATTTACACAATATCCAGACAGACATGAGAACATAAATATAATAATAAAGGTATCTTGGGGGATTACTTATAGAATCGTGTAACCATTATTGGCTACCTTATAATATTTAACCCTCACAGCTACATTACATTGTGTAACCATCGTAGTTACACTTGGTGTAACTATATAGATTACCTATAACATAATCATACTCAGTGCATTATAGATATACATAGGTCCCAACATTCATCATAAATAATTCCCAAGAACCAAAACATAATCATACAACATGAATAAATCCATAAAAACGTTACTTTGTAATTTCGTAAAACCGAATTTAAAAAGAATATTTTTAATGAAAATCCCCTTATAAATATCCTAACTTTGAAGAGATACTTAATATAGTCGATGTAGTATATATATATACTATAAATAAACATAATAAAACATAATATTAACATAACCCATCATACAAAAAATTTAGATAACACTTAAATAATGATGTAGAAGGTTAACCTAAAGAATGGAAATATACATTATAATTCACATAAATTAGGTCTATTTTACATAAAAATTGTTTAAACATCCATTATAATGGTTAAAATATTGTTATTAGTAGTTTAAATAAACATTTTCATGTTTATATCATCATGTATTATCATTTCATAACTACATTTCACCTTTTAATTGTTAGTATTTTGCGCCATGCACTGTTTTTGCGTGAGTTCTTAACTTGAATTCCATGATTGGTTTATGGTGAATGTTCTAATCAATTGGAAGTGAAATTATAGATTAGTAATGGATTAGTATTTAAATATATCAAGTAAAATAAATTATACAATTTATCATTTTGATTTCTTACATGATGATTATTCTTAAGATAGAATATTAATGATGTTCATTTAGATCATTTTAGTGGTTCTTTTATAACAATGACCTCATTTCAATTTATAAATTAAAACCCCGAGTAAAAAAGAATTACAGAACCAAGGATGAGACATAATAAAAACATTATAACCTGTTTCAACCATAAAAATGGTTTCATTAGTAGACTTTACATATTTAATGAAAATTGAAATTACCTCGTCTACTGTGTCGGTAATTCAACACATCACAGACAATGTTTTAATTCCATGAATAAGTGGAAGATGAGGAGAAAAATTATAATATATTTTCCATGTTCATGAGATCATATAGAATATATATGATTCTGGAGATTTCATGCCTATTGGATAAGAAGATATGAATAAATAATGAGAATGGAACTCAAAATAAAAGAATAATAGGGAAATATGTTAAAAACATTCGGCAGCCTAATGGCAACACAACATGGTTTTAGAAAATATTAAAAATAGATGGGAAAAGGGTCACCCATACAGAAATTACTCATGATATTGTTTAGAATAATAATAAGAAGGATATAAGAACAAGTTATGGAAACTTGAATGTTATACCACATAGAAGAGAACTTTAATAGAAAAAGAAGAAAACATAGAATTTTCTTACCTTGTAAAGTAACCATTAAAACATGATGTTTGGGTCCTTGGGGGCTTGAGGAAACCGTAGGAGGACTCCTATGATGGTATGGAGGCTAGATAATTGCTTAGGGGGAAATGGTAATGATGTTAATGAAGGAATGTGTTGGTATTTATATGAAAAGTAAGGGAATATTTTAATAATTTCCAAGGAACAGCTCATGGGTGGTATTTGCAAAACCATGGGATTTCCCATGGTATCTTCCCATGTTATAAGCCACATGGGACACCTCACATCTTATTTACCCATATACATGTCTATAAGATTTATGACATCATTATTATATCATTAATGATGCCATTAATACACCGAAACTAAAAACAATATTTTTTTACTATTCACCGAAACATCAATTGTTTCAGAAAAACCGAAAACATTACCCTAACCATTTTTTTAATTCGTAGCAATCAGTAATAAAGTCTATTTTTTGATAAAAAATTTCTAATTATTATTCATATAATTTTTAAATAAAATTATAATTAATTTAAAAAATAACAACTCTAATTCTATAACTACTTCTATATCATGATGAAAAAATAACCAAGATGTTATTATCATAAAGTATTAAGAAAATAAAATAATAATAAAATATATTATTAATTAGGGTCATATTACTATTAATATTACTATTCATATGGGTATTCTACTATTCACCAAAATAACAAGTTGGTACTAATAGACTCTAAATATCAAACTGAACACAATTGTAGATGACTGTTTCTTGAAATTCGAAACATAGAAGTGGAGAAGTAATGTCTAAAAGGCTAGTTAAAATATATACTTAAACAAAGTTCCATGAATTTATATTTATTTTTAAAAAAACATGGGATGTTACATCATCCCCACCTTGTAGAAATTGCGTCCTCGCAATTTTATTTACTTGTTAAACAACTGATGGTACTTTTCCCTAATAGCATTTTCAGACTCCCTTGTTGCGTTTTCAACCATGTGGTTTCTCAACAAATCCATTACCTGGTGGATTACCTTATTCTGCCATACCTGTTCCCTTTGATCAAGAATCTGAAATAGTTTCTCTTTATAATAAAGGTTCTCTTTCAGGTGAACTGCTTCTGGGCTCAAGACATGTGATGAATCTGGCACATACTTTCTAATTATCAAAACATGAAAAACATTGTTTACCTGAAACAAGATCAGAGGAAAATCTATGTGGTATGCAAATGTTCCAACATTCTCCAAGATTTAAAAAGGGCCGAAGAATCATGTACTTAACTTCCATTTCTAACAGAAATGCATCACACTTTTCCAATGAGAGATTTTAAGGAAAACATGGTCACATATCTCTAAAGAGAATTCTTTCCATCTGTTATATGCATAACTTTTCTACCTGCTCTGAGCTATCCTCAAGTGATGCTGGATCATATTCACTTTCTCAGCCACTTCTTCTACAAATCATGGCCCCATCAACTTTCTTTCAGTCACTTCATCCCAAAAAGATAGAGTCTGACACAGCTTCCCATAAAAGGCCTCGAAATTTGCTTTCTAAATACTAGAATGAAAACTGTTATTATAAGAAAACTCAACTAAAGAAAGATGATGATCCCAAATTCCCAAATAGTCTAGTGAACAAGGTCGAAGCATATCTTTCAATGTTTGAATCTTTTGGTCTGACTGCCCATCTGATTGAGGAAGAAAATCTATAATGAAACTTAACTATGTGCCCAATGACTTCTGAAGTCCCTTCCAAATGTTAGAAGTGAACTTGGGAACTCGGTGAGAAACAATGTAAAAAGGAAATCCATGTAACCTAACAATTGCTTTGAGGTACAATCGAGAAAGCTTATCTAATGTCATTATATCTCGAATAGAAAGAAAATCTGAAGAATTTTTTAACGGATCAACAATAACCCAAATCGCATTGCTGCCTTAAGATGTCTTTGGAAGTCCCACAACAAAGTCCATGGATACATTCTCCCATTTCCACTCTGGCACTGGAAATGGCTGAAGCATCCCCTTCGGTAACTGATGCTATGCATTAAACTTTTGACACATCAAACATTTCATGATAAAATAAAAAATATCTCTTTTCATTCTTTCCAACCAATAATACTTTTGAAGGTCTATGTACATCATAGTACTACGAGGATGACCAAAAAATGGAGAATTATGAGCTTCACACAAGAAATCATTCTTCAACTGAGAATCACTAGGCACACACAAACTTTTTCCAAATCATAATACACAATCATTGTCAAGCATAAATTTTGGAAACGTACCCATTTTAACCAATTGTACCTTTTTTGAGAACACAGTCTTCCTTATGAACTTGCTTAATTCTTCCTAACAATGAAGACTGCACTGATACCTATAACAAAACAGAGGTATTCCCTATACAAACAATTTCTAAGACAAAATTAATCAAATCATCAATCAAGGGATCATGTTCCAAACATAGCATGGTTAATGATGCACGATGTTTCGGACTTAAGGCATCTTCTACTTTTTTTCTTTTCCATGTTGCTAATTGATCATTCATTTATAATCCTTTATCGGTTCTAGCCATCTTCTCTACCTCATGTTTAATTCCTTCTGAGGGATTATATTCTTTAGAATTTTATTGTCAGAATATATTTGGCATTTGGTTCTGTATAGATGATAATCAGAAAGCCTATCAATCCACAGTATGACGTCAAACTAGACTAAGAGTAAAACAATAAGGTTTTTAAGTAAAGTCTTTCCACATACCATAATAGAAAAATTCTAATAATTCCTCTTTACTATAAAATTTTCCCTATTATTTTAAAAAAATGTTTGGGTCCCATTTTATGAGGAGATATTTCTAATTTACCAGAATATTTCTCAGATATGAAAGAATGTGTAGACTATATGTCAAAAAAAATATTATAAATGTTTGAGTGATCAAAACATCTACCTGATACAACTTCATTTGATGGAATGAGATCTACTGACAAAGTTACAAAGGATCTCAATACACATTTCTGCTTATATTCTAGCTTCATTGCATCATTTTGATCTCTCTTTGGACATGCATTTTCATAATGACCCATCTCACCTCATTTAAAACAGTTTGCAGTATTCTCTTCAGGATTATTCTTATGATGATTTTCCACGCAATCTCAGGCCATATATCCAAACATACCACATTTTAATAAATTCCCAATTTTGCTAAGACTTTCCCCATGGTGTTTCTTGACACAATTTTCTCAAAATGGAAATTAGATTTTATTACCATCAGATTTCATTGGTTGATTCTTACCCATTTCTTGTCAGATGGACCTCTTTTTATCACTGTTTCCAAAATACACGTGATCATTAGTAAACACCTACTCTACCCTCTCAACACATCAGACAAGTTTCTCACAAATATTGCATTCACGGGAGGCCAATGGCCTTCGATAACATGGCTTCAATCCTGAGTTAAAGCTTTTTATTTTGCTATCAAGATCCAGGATAAGATTAGAAGCATTCATTGCCAGTCAGGTGAAGTTCTCTTCATACACAACCACGGGTTCTTCCTCCATCTGTTTCAATACATGAAATTTCTTCTCCATTCTAATTCTCACCACCTTAGGAATATATTTTTCAAGGAAAATACTTTTAAATCCATCCCACTATAAGGCATACAAATCCTATCCACCCCTGATATTCATTACCATTGACCATCAATAGTCATCTTCCCCTTAAAAATGATAAATTTTAAGACTTTCATATTTATTTTCTAAACATCCAATAACATCAAATATCTTTTCATGTGCATTGATAAATACTTTAGCTGCTACTGGGTCAGAATATCCATTGAATGCAGGAGGATGTTGTATCAAAAATTTGTCCACTACTGTCATGTTATATTGTGGTACCTCTATTGGTTCTCCTTCATGGATTCCACCACCATTAATTGTCTTTATTAGCTGATCCATTACTGTAATAAACTGCTTGGTTCCAATCACTACCATTTCGGGTTGTAGTTCTGGAAGGATGTCATTTTGTCAGTGCCTCTGCTCTTCAGTATCCTTGTTCCTTCTTCAAACAACCATTCTAAATAAACATGTCTTAGATGAAGCATCATGGTAACCATTAAATTCTCTAAAATTTCAAATTTATCATATAGTGAAAATCATTTATGGTATTCTATTAACATAACCATAAAACCTAATGTTATCTAAAACATCCTTTGATACCAACTAAAAGGGACTAGAATTATTAAATACATAATCTTGAATTTAGTCAAGAAAACAACTTCCTTTTAAATTGAGTATCTTTTCAGGTTTAGCTATTTATAGAATTAGGACAATAAATTCATAACATTACACATTATTACAGAGTGAATACCATAAAAATAGTTTCCATCCTCTTTCAAAATATAAAACATTAAAACATAAAACAAGACTCTTTGATAATTCATCAACATTTAACATGGCTTAATTCCTTTTATTACACATATATTAACCTATGAAAATCATTTAAAATCATGGGATGAGCAAAAAATCTTAGTAAGGGATTAAAAATAAAGAAAGTGCAGACTAGTCCATGAATACTCATCTATTATAAAAACATTTTCAAAAGACATGTGTGTCACTCATATATACTTACTTCATATGACATAAGATTTACAAAAGATCCAAAAAACATGAGAACTTAAAGATAACCATAAAGTTATCTTGGGGCATGACTTACATAATCTTTTAACCATTATCGGCTACCGTATAATTTTTTACCCTCATGTCTAACTTACTTTGTGTAACCATCGCAGTTACACTTGAAGTAACCATAAGAACGACCTCCAACATTCTCATACACAATGAATTGGAGGGAGATAAACGTCCCACCCTTCATCATAAAAAATTTCCATGAACCAAAACATAATCCTACATCATGAATAATTATATACAAACATTCCTTTAGAATTTAGTAAAACCAAATTTAAAAAGAGTATTTTTAATGAAAATCCCCTTATGAATGT
Organism: Viscum album; assembly: GCA_963277665.1. Classification (NCBI taxonomy): domain Eukaryota; kingdom Viridiplantae; phylum Streptophyta; class Magnoliopsida; order Santalales; family Viscaceae; genus Viscum; species Viscum album. The sequence continues at coordinate 151,690 of CAUJRU010000986.1, forward strand.
CATAAAATTGAAGAGAGACTTAATATTGTCGATGAAGTATGTATATAAATTGTAAATACACAAAATAAAACATAATACAAATAGAACCCATCACATAAACAATTTAGATAGAACATAAATAATGAAGTTGAAGGTTAACCAGAATAATGGAAATCAGGTTTCAAATTCTCATACCTCTGGTCTATATTACATCAAACATGATTAAATTTCATGTATAATGGATTAAATAGTGTTATTAGTAGGTTAAATAATCATTTTCATGTTTATAAAATCTTATCTTATCATTTCATAACATCATTTCACCCTTTAATTGTTAGTACTTCGCTCCTTGCACTGTTTTTTGGTGAGTTCTTAACTTTATTTCCATGATTGGTTCATGGTAAATGTTCTTGTCGATTGGAAGTGAAATTCCATAATTGGAAAGGGGTAGTGTTTATATATATCCAGTAACATAAATTATACCATTTAACATTTTCAATTCATACATGATGATGTTTCATAAGTTAGAACATTAATGATATTCGTTTAGATCATTTTAGTGGTTCATTGATAAAAACGACCTCATTTCATTTGATAAATTAAAACCATGGGTAAAAAAGGAATCCAGAACCAAGGATGAGACATAATACATATATTATAAAATGGTTGAACCATAAAAATGGTTTCATTAACAGTCTTGAAAGAGGTAATGAAAATTGAAATCACATCATCCAAGATGTCGGTAATTCGACACATCACATACAATGTTTTAATTCCTATAATAAGTGGAAGAGGAGGAGAACAATGATGATGAATTTTCCATGAACATGATAAAATATATAATATAAATTATTCATGATATTTCATGCCTCTTTCATAAGAATATATGAATAAATAATGAGAAATGAACTCAAAATAAAAAAATAATTTAGAAATCCCTTACAAAAACTCGTCAGCCTAACGACTACACAACATGGTTTTAGATAATATTAAAAATAGAGGGGACAATGGTGAACCTTCCAGAAATGAATAATGATATATATTAGATTAAAAATAAGAAGGAAATAATAAAATGTTATGAAAACATGAATGTTATTCCACATAAAAAGAGATCATTAATAGATAAAGATGAAAATTGAGAATTTTCTTACCTTGTAGAGTAACCCGTAGAACATGAAGTTTGGGACCTAGGGGGATTGTATAAAGCTTTAGAAGACTTATATGAATTTAATGAAGTCATAGATTTATTAAGGGGATATTGGGAATGATGTTAATGAAGGAATGGGTTGGTATTTATATGAAAAGTATCGGAATATTTTAATAATTTCCTTAGGACACCTCATGGGTGGTATTTTAAAAACCATGGTCTTGCCCATAGTATTTTTCCATTGTATAATCCACTTGGGGCACCTCATATATTATTTAACTATACACAAGTCCACCAGATTTATGACATCATTATTATATCATTTAAGTTTTCATTAATACACAGAAACTAAAAACTGTATTTTTTACTATTCACCGAAAAATCAATTATTTCAGAATAAAACACAAAAATTTACTATAACAATTTTTTACTTGTAGAATTCAAAAATGAAGTCCATTTTTTGAAAATAATTTTGTAAATATTAATAATTTAATTTTTAAATAAAATCATAATAAATTAAAAAATTAACAATTCTAATTCTATAACTACTTCTATATCATCTTGAAAAATTAACCAAGATGTTATTATCTAAAATCATTAAGGAAATAAAATATAAATATAATTTACAATTCATTAGGGTCATATAAAAATTCATATTACTATTCAAAATAGTATGTTACTATTCACAAAAAAATTGTTTTTTCTAATTGACTCCAAATGACAAACTGAACACAATTGTAGATGATAGTTTCTTGAAATTAAAAACAGAGAAGTGAAAAGGTTATGTTTTAAAGGCTAGTTAAAAATATCTACTTAAAAAAAGATCCATACATTTCTATTTATTTTTTGAAAAACATGGGGTGTTACATTGGTTTTCAATAAAATCACATATTTTTACTAAATGAATTTTCAAGTTCAATAGTATCATTCATCATTTTATATACATTAGTTAGTGAAAACATTCTACGAAACTATCAACTGTATTTCAAAATTCATAAAACCTCATTAATTAATTATAATAAAAAAAACTAAAATCATCCAACTATATTCTTAATCCATTAATTTTTACTAATCAGCTTTTTTCATTAATTCATCTTTCTGATAAAATAAATTGTAAATTGTTTTATAACATTCATCAACCTAAATTCAACCCCACTTCTCACGTTTAACATAATATATACTATTAAAATATTCCATATAAATTATATATCATTTATATTCACTTCATTATCATAAATATATTAAATAATAATAAAACCGTTCTTTATTTATTTCATAGAATTCCACCTAGGAAATTTATTTTCATAATTCCCATGTTTTACAAAAATAAATAATTCTATTGTCAATGACATGTTTGGGCAGCCATTATTCTTATCATTTTCAATAACTATTATTTCAATTTTTCTTTATAATTAAATTATTTTTCTTCTTGTCTTCCACACTCGAAACATCATCCCATTCCTATAATACATTCATTTGGGTGCTTATTCCCACATTCTTGATACCTATAAAACAAAATATTCTTCCATCCATGGTAACCACTCCATAAGATCATATTGGACCCTAATATTTTATTCATTGTTTTGTTTTGGAGTTAGCTATGGTTTTATAGGCTAATCATATACTGTGATAACCTATTATGAATAATCACACAATCATTCACTATAATAATTCCCTCGTTTGGTTTCTCATCCTCATATTTTCTATCATATTCAATATTAAGTCAATTAATTTTGATTCCAACTATTGCCTAACACCTAAAATCATAGTCTGAGTAACAATATTCATAGTGGGAAACCACTTAATCATTTAATATCCCTTATATGATTCCAAAATCATTAAAAGATATTTCAAAACTATTAAGAAATTTTCTTAACATAGGTCATTCATAGAAATTATTTAAATTCATTTTCATGGATCATAATGTCTATAAATTTACAAAGAATATCTCATGTCAGTGATATAAAAAGTGTCTAGTGAGGCATGTTATCATGTACATGGTGATTAATATGTACCGCACAATGCACACATTCATATTTATTATCCCAGGGTTCCTATATATGGGATCCACATCCACTTTTAGTATCTATTCAATGTACAATTTATTTTAAACTATGCTCTATATCCGTTAACAAAACTGAAGGACATTTTCTTATGCTTTGAGTAATCCATAGACTTTTCTTTAGACAAATACTTAGGGATCTCACTATTGTTTAAATATTGTATATTCAAAAGGTTTGGTAAACCTATCCTATGATAAAAACTATAACAAACCGAGAATTCATATATAAATATGACTTTTAATAATAATAATATTAATACATTTAACAAAAAATGTACATGGATCATAATAACTTACTATCTTTGGAGACTAGGTAAAAAATATTCTCAATTAGTGAATAATCGTTAACATATCTCAATAAGATCAACCCATTTTTTCACTTCAAATAAATTTTGTTCTAAAATCATTCATTATAACCTTGGAAAGGAATTTATTAATGGTGATCTCATTTTTTCAGTTAAGGGAAACGAGGGATATATATATATATATATAAAACATGATAATAATGGTATAAGAAAATAAGAATAAAAATGAAAACCATACACTACAAATAAAAGTCCAAAAACTTTTGTCCAATAAAAAATATAGGTATTTCATAAGTCTTGAATCATAATGGAATAAAATAACATGATAAATATGAACATAAAATTGGTATAAGTCATACATTTTTGAATAAATAAATAACCATAGAATAAAATTTCAGTAATAGTCAATGATAATTATAAAACAATCCTATTTGAATGGGTTCACTCCCAGAATCATAATAGTATCTAAGGTTTTCTCCTAAGACTACCACAATAGAAAAATTCAATTACTAAACTAGTTTAACTTTTTATTTTTGTCATTTTTATCTTGTGATATATTAATCACTACCAAATACATTTTAGGTAGATATTGGTACCACCCGTCCCGTAATTAAAATAAAACATACCTATTCCACTAGATAAAAAACATTCATCATATAAAAAACATTGAAAATAAATGAGTTTCATAAAAATTTCCACATAGATGAACTTGTGGGAGAGATATTGGTATCATAATCATTTATCCATTTCACACAATAATGTCCCATGGAAATAGAAGTATGTTTCATTAGAATGTTATCATGGTATGAATTGTATAAGAGAAAAGGTATTCAAAATAATATTTCATTATAGGAAAACCCCATCCAAATAAAGAATAATAATAGTATACTTAGATTGTATCTAGAGTAAATCATTAGTAACCAAAATAGATGTCATATTATATGGATGATTAATTTTAATTCTCACATGGAACATTTCATTAAGAAAATATCCTTTCAACATTGAGAAACTAATTTTTAAACTACAAATTCCCAAAACCTTTTTGAAATAATTTTATATGAAGAAAACCTTGAAATTTAAAAAATAATAATTAAAAATTGATTCATCATGATGGTCATAAACTCCATACACATTATAATAGATATTCTAGTAACATTTTTAGTACAATCAAAATAAGCACTATTTGGAAAAGAATATGAATATTAATTTAATAATTTTTTTGTAAGGACTCATACATAATTAAATATTTCACTAATAAATTATTTTGTGAATGCGAAAATATTTTTTTAAATAATTTTGAAATGTATTGGTTTTTGAATAAAAGTTGGATGTCAATCAAAGATATATTAAATTAATTATCTTATTAAAAACATTCTATTTAACAAATTAGTACATAAAGAGATGAAAATGAAGGGAAATAATGTATTCTCATGACCTAACTATAGGTTAATAAATATTTTGAGTTTCATGAGAGTTGTATGATATGATTTCATCATGGGAAGCATCATCATAAATATTCTTGATAAATGATGAGATTTTGTCATTAAACTATTACCTCTTTAAAAACATTAAATAATAGTATTCATAAATTAATAACATCAAATAAAACAAAAAATAACATGAACTGAATTATATTCATCATATAACATGTATAATTGGTGGTATATACACCCATAAGTGATGATAGGTGTATAACGAAACATATATCTCAAAGATGGAAAATTGAGACAAAAAATCCATTACATTATTAGTGACATTTAAATAGCAATCCCCATGAAAAAAATTATACTAATTGTTTTATTTAAATAACCATACATATCTCTATAATAATCATAAAATACATTAATTAATAGTATATACATAATAATAAAAAATTATTTATTGAATATGTCATGTGTCTCATATAAGTGAAAAGTGAGATAAAAATCCATTTCTATAAGTCTCGAATTAATTCATATAAATTACAACCTCCTGAATAATTAATAGATTGTAATTATAAATACATTAAGCAACCATAAATAAATACATCATACCCTTTATGATTTAATTATGACCTTTTGTGACCATTTTATTATAAATTCATTCGTTAAAACCATGTTTCTGGTAATAACATCATTATATTTCATGTAAGTTTTTATTTTTCATTCATGGTCTTATTAGATTTATCGTAGTTCCATAGTATAAAAAATGTTAATACATATATATATATATATTAAATATTCAGTCTATATCTAGTTAGAGTAATCCTTAAATATTTTATAGAGAACATGGAATACACTGTTTATGGAGATGGGAAGCTATATGAAAACATGATCATTTGTCCAATTTTATGGATGTATTGAATGAAATAGTGTTAAATAATATACTAAACTTATATTATAAATTTTATGTATTATTTTTCACATAATTATTTATAATCATATCCTTATTATCTTCCTTGTAAATCCTATGTGAAGAACAAATCACATCAATTTTTGTGGCTATAGTTAGTTTTACACATGAACAGTGTTATTGTATCCCCAATAGAATTGAAATTCTGAATATATGTTTTATATATTATTTAAAAAGGTATTATTTTAGTTAAAATATCATATACATTCATATTATCTGTCATTATTATCATCCAAGTAAAATGGAAATGGAAAAACCCATCACAAGAGTTCATGATATAGTTGTCTTCCATACAAATGATCGACATTATTGCTTTCCAATCGGTTTTATGATAGGAAGGTATGTGCTATATTATAATTGAATAACTATAAATATATCATAAATATTTCATTTAAATATATAATAAATAATTATATTCATCCGTGGGATATGGTGATTAAAAATGATTAACATCGTTTTTGCGGGGTAATAGACATCTATACACAAGAATTATGAATTAATATCCAATTTTATTTGAGAGGAGAAGGATATAAGATATTAAATTGACAGAACGTAATATAATTATGTTTTATATAGTAGTTTTATTATATCATCACAATTTAATATTTTTGTAATGATTTCAAATAATAAGTAATATAGAAACACATAGTTCAAAACATTACCTTATCCTTAGACCATAACATTAAATTTTAAATATTTCCTATATTGATTGGATATATGATCTCACCATGGAATCTATTATATTGGAAGATAATTAAATAAAAAACATGGGTTGGTATTGAAAAATCCAAACGGTTTTGGAAGCGTGAATAAAAGAGTATAGTGGGTGAACTTTTATAAGTGAGGTGAGAGGCAGAGTTGTAAATTTTTAAAATTAAAAATTAATTCCAATGTTTTTCAAATTGAAAATGAAAAAAATTGTTCACTAACAATAATAATTTTCATATAGTCTAAATATATCATTAAAAAGGGTTCTTACATTTTTTGGTCATTTTAACCCATAATTTATAATTTAACCCATGTTAAACCCATTTTTACCTTAACTGTGATAAATAATTATAGCTGTTATTACTATTAATTGTGAGAAAAATGAACTTATTTTATCATATAAATTATATTAATTAAAAATATGTAAATAAATTTTCCAAATTCGAAATAATGATGTTGAAAATTTTAATTTCAAATTGAACCCATAAATGAGACAGAAAACTAGTTTTTAAAAGAAAAAAATTCAAAAGATTAATTTTTATATAAATAAATTATATATTAAATTTATTAAAATTGTTTAAATTATATTAATAGACATATATTTGAATTAATTTTATTTTTAAAAACATGTTACAGTAATATTAATTTTGTTAAAATATTTAAAATAAATGACAATTCTTTATAAAAACTAGTATTTTTAACTATTCATTGAAAACATATCATCTTATAAAAATAAAAAAATATACCATAATATAATTATGAAATTAATATTTCAAAAAATAATTTTTTTTCACAGAAATTATATTAATGTATCGAAAATTAATTTTCCAAAAGTGTGAGAAATGAAATAAAATATCTATATAGATTAAGACAATTTGAAATCCAAAAATTGGATTTAATTAATATAATTACTAGAAAACACATAATATAAATTTTAAATAGTATAATGATATATTATATACATATTTTATTAAAATAATTCCAAAAATTTATCTATTTTTCATTATTGAGTTAAAATTCATTTCTTTGAATAATTATATTTTTCAGCAAAAAATATCCTTTATTTTAAAATTGTATTTATATTCATTTCTAAATAATTTGTCTCATAATTATTCATTTTAGAATTTTTTAAAAATATATTATCATTATTTAATTAGTCCAATTAACACCCTCTATTATAATGGATATGTCATAAGTATCATATTAAATTATAATTTTTTAATAGTATATAGTGTTTTGTTTAACCAAGATGTTTCATTTAATACAATATAAACAAACAGTTGCATGTAATAAAAAATAAAATTTGTTTTTTATTGTAAATAACAAAATTTATATGATTAAAGATATTTGAAAAAATATATTTTTCAAAATACTGGTGCGTTGAATGAAAATATCCCTAAAGGTGCTTTCATTGTAAACCCTAAGATGTTGTTCGGAGAAGAAGTACTATTTTTTGAGATTTTTTATTTTACATTTTATAATAACTCCATAAAATAATTTTTAAAAAAAGAAAAAATAAACTAAAAGATAATTTTACATATACTAATGTATAATTATGTTTAGGACATAACCAATATCTTTATCCTCTTCATTAAATTAGAAATAAAACAATCATTCTTGAGTACGGAGAACTACCACATCGTGAAGCAATGTAAATTATTTTCCATTTACTTACATCATGGATGGATATAATAAATATATATATATATATATATATATATTATATAATTATCATTATGAAAATATAATATACCATATAATTTCTTTCATTCCTATCCACTGAATAATAAAAATGATGATATTTTGTATATGTGGACAACCATATCCACCAAGTGATGTGATTAATTTTTCATAACGACATCACGTGGATGATATATATAAGTATATTTTAATAAATAATATAACATTTTTTATGTAATTATAAATTTGGAATGAAAAAACTATCTTCATCTTTATTTCATATTTATCATTGAAAAATGGAAATGTAACTCATTTGTATATAAAACGTAATGTAACTACGATTGTAACGTAGTTATTTTTTATAACCATCCTTATAGAAGTTTTTAAAATTATTATCAATATATAAATTGATAAATATTTCATTATGATTATTCTATAGATTACATAATAATAAACTCTTTGTTAATAGTCAAGCTACTCCTGTCATTTCTGATATTTGACAAGAATATAATCAAAATGACAAATGTGTCATTCATTGATTAAGTAACAGTATATAAGATTGTATTAAATAAAATAAAAAATTAATGAACTTGAAAAATCTTATTAATTGTTTAAATAATTAACATAATATTTTTATTCTGAAGGATAATTATTATACATGAAGAGTTGATCTCATGGTAAGAGACTTTATTTTATATTTTTTTTAATTCACCCGTCCAAATATTTATCCTGAATTTAAATATTTAAAATATATTATTAATGTATTTATATGAAAATTATTAAATTAAAATGGGAATTTTTTTCTATATTTAATTTCTTCCAATGATATTAAAAATGAATACATTTACAAAATGTTTTCACTCTAAATATAAAAGTCAAAAGTAATATTCAATTTTAAATTATATGGTGATAATGAATTCTTCGACAATCATTATAATTATTTTATTATTAGATTCCATTATTATATTTATTTTGTATTTAATGAAAAATAATAATTCATGTTTCCTTCATGATATCTTTCAATGAAAATGGGGTTTAAATAAAAATTGTATTTCAATAAAATGATGATTTTTGCATATGACTTAAAATATATTTTCATGTGATTTATATTGAAATGGGGGATGTTTAATATTAATTTTTCTAGATTCAATACTTTTAAATTATATATAATTACAGGTGACCCCGATATTGATTATGAATTGGGTGCACCCAAATAGTAAAACAATGCATCGGGTATGGTAATCGAATATATTAGTTATTCCATTTGTAATAGTGATAATAAGAGTGATATAGAAGTGATTTCTAATGTCATTCAAATAATGTATCAATGTTTAATATTGGGTTTTATGGAAATATTATTATGTTACAAGGTAATACAATGATTTTTTTTAATCTAAAGTATCTACAACTTATTAAGGGAAAAATCATAGCTTTTTGAAAAAGTAATATAATTTTTCTTGATTTCCATGAATTTTGTTTTGATTTATGTTTCCATTACTATTTCATATGAGATGTTTTATGATATTATGTAGATTAAGAATCTAATTTTGTGGTTAATAAAAATTTTATTTTGAGTGTAATGTTTAATTTGAAAAAGGAAAATTATTATAGAAATTTATCGACTAAAGATTTATTTCTCTATTTTATATATGATCATTATTGATATTTTTATGGTCATTATAATTTTTTTTTATTTTTTCATAGGGGTTTCAAAATTATTTGAAAAAATTATAATTTCATGATTACAATTATGATGATATTTCAGGAAAATAAAAACATTTCTGACATGGAAGTATAGTTTTTTTAGGAAAACAAGGACATTAAGTGAATGTTTCCACATTATGATGTAATAGTTATTTATGTAAGGTTGAAGAAATATTTTTTAATACTATACACAATGATTATATATTTGAATTTTATAAGTTTAATTATAGTGAAATGACACTAGAATATATAATTTCTATAGTTGAGTCCCTAAAAATCGCCATGCGAAACTTTGGTATTTTAAGAAATGTATTGACACCGACCCTAGTAGCTTGGAGACGATGAATGCATTATTAAAATATAATTGATAAATGGAATAAAATCCCAAATGACCAAATAGTTCAATATTATTTGTAAACCAGATACATTTCTCAGTCCCATATTACATTTGAATAGAAGTTTTTCAATATTTTGTTTTGAGAAAAAAATTATTACCTATAGTATATCCATGTATATCAATGATAGTTCACTTGTTGTATTACTATGAAAGGAAAAAAAATTCAGATAAAATTATTAGTTAGGGTAATTTATAATGATATCTATCATGAATCAATATGCACAATCACGATATAAATTTAAATAATTGAGAAAAAAATTCATTTAAATAACTAGATATGTCATATTAATTATATAAATTTAAAAAACAAAAAACATATTCTATTTAATCAATAAAAAATTAATGAAATTAATTCATAGATAATATATTTTTAGAAAATATCATGTATAATAAAAACTAAACTCTTAATTAAGTAAATAATTAATATTTGGAGATCTTTTTGTAGGAACCTGATACCTCTACATTCAATAACTATCATGATGATATATTAAAACTAATAGTTAGATATATTGACCAGTCCTTAAAACAAAACATAATCTAGAATTAAATGAATAATTCACATTGATGATCTTTTCAGGATTATAGTTTTAGAGAATTAGGCCATAACTATTACATATTAACTAAAAAATTCAATGTAGACACTACAACTCAGCATACATTTTATATAAAATAGATAATCTTAAAAAGGAAAATGTCTAGTTTCATGCTTTATTGAAACATGAATTCTCCTTGATCCCATCCTTGACCCTATTCATCATTTTGTCCTATGGAAAAAATTTAAAAAACATGGGATAAGCATAAAAAGATCAGTAATTATTATAGAATAAGGAACAGAAAGATTAACAAATCAATAAATACAAATTAATGAAACCATACTTTTAAATGATAACATATCTCGTGATATCATAAGATTTATGAATAACATATACAAATTATTAATCACTGTGGTAAATTTTGGAAACCATATCATACATACATTTTAGCTATGTCATCTATGTAGGGAGTTATATTGGAGTAACCATCACATTATATTCCCAAAATCCCTAAGGTGAAAATTTAACATTTACCTCCATCACATTACCCAATGCATTGGAGAGCTATCTCGGGCTCACCCACTATAGGTTTATCATGGAACCACCCATATACATAAATAATGCCGAATAACAAAAGCATATTCATAACCCATAAAACAAGAATAATGGAAAGATAAAATTTCCATATTCCAATCACAACATATGATTTCAAGATATTTACATAATTAATTTTTTATCAAACCATTTTCATAAACCATTTAGAACATTTAATAAAGACATTTTGGAATCAAATCTTCCCATAGAAACATGAAGATTTTATAGGACTTAGCATTTTAAAACTATAATTTCTATATAAATAAATCCTTAAAACCATTTTTAATACATGGAAATTAATGAGAAATATTTACAAGAATAAATCATTAAAACATTAAAAATGATATTTTAGTTAATGTGTTCTTAACAAAACGTGAGACACTTGAATATAAATAATTGAGGAATAAAATCAATAAAATCTTATAATTTCATGAGAAGAGGGTTATTCATGATATAATACGTAAAAGGGAAGTATATATCGCATATAAATTTGAATTGGTGTAAAAACATAAATAAGATTAAATGTAATGTAAATTAAGACAAAATCCTTTTCAATGATCATACACTTATATTAAAGACAAATCAATGACATTATTATGTTTGAAAAATAAGAATAAACCCAATATAATTGGATAGTATGTTTAAAACAATCATATATCATTGAAAAAAATTAATATCATGACATAATCAATAAGTATAAGTTTAACCCAATGAAGTGAAATTGGGTAAAGATGTTCCCTTACAAAAATTTAACAGCCTAACAGAGTTGATTTAAAATTCTGAAAACAATTTAATGAGATAAATGGGTATCTCATCACTTGGACATAAAATTTAATTTATTAATTATATATAAGAACATATCCCAACATATGAATATGTAAATTAAAAAGCATAATAAAAATAAGTCTTTGACTAAAAGAGGGAGGTGAAAGGTTCAATTATCGATTTAGTAACAGAAGAAACATACACCCCCTGAAATAAAGATCATAAAATAAAGATTTAAATACCCATAAATGAAATTATATTACACAAATAGTAAAATCATGATCCATTCATATGCCACAAAAAAGTAAATAGTGGAAATCATTACATGAATCTCACAGGAATAAAAAATTGAGATGAAAACCCCTTACCACGTTGTAATTAATCAAGTTATATGACCAAAGGTTAATAACTACAAAATTAATAACATATTACCATGAATATAAATATAATCATGATAATATATATCAGATGGAAATTCGCAATACACAACATGAAATAAATAAGTTGTGAACAATGGAAATCTCCTAGAATTAAAAGTAACATAAAAAAAACCCCTTACCCTGTGTTTGACATGACATGATCTTTCATTAAAATTATAAAAAATAAATTATAGTTAATTTATACTTTCATGAAAAACATTTTCATGTATATTATTTTATTTATATGAATTATTAAATTTCTATAACAATTAGTTAATTATTTGAGTTAATATCGGACATTTTGTCGATGTTCAGAACTTGAGTAAAAAATAAACTTGTTATAATTATAAATTTTCCATGTGGTAGATATTTCATAACCTAAAATATTATATTCATTATTTAGATATCATATATATAATATATATCAAGCATATATACGTATTTATTATAACACATGACATTTAGAGATAAGAAATGAAATGCACTGTTCAAAGTGACGGTAAACCGTACGTACACATGAATGCAACTTTCATTTCTATTTAATATTTAATGGAATAAAAAAAGAATGATACATAGGTATATTATAATTCCAGTATAATATCATATATAATTTCATTTACTCCATCATTTATACATTCCATGCATGTCATCAATGAATCATGTCACATTGAGGGGGCGGTAGTCTGCACTTCCTCAAATAACATTATCACATTTACCGATTATGGAGAACATAAAGGTATAATATAAATAAAAAATAAAAAATTAAGGATAAAACATAAATATAATATATATAACATATAATTACATATCCATCATAATGGCCACCATGAGAGGTAGTTGGAGATATTTGAATAATTAACATTTAATGAGGTAGTAGTTCCCTGTCCACAGAAACCATATGTTCCTTAACAATTATATAGATGAGTGTTTAAGTGTAGTTCTAATACATATCATAAAAAAACCTAGTATATTGATCATAATGGTGTTCTTATTAAATAATTTAATAAAAATATTTTAGGGGGTTGGGTAAGTAAAATAAAATAAAATAACATAATAGAAGAAGTTTCCTTTAAATTGGGTATCACCAATTAGTTTTAACCGAAAGGATTACTTGAATTGCCTTCTTCATAGAGAAGGATTATATGAGGAATATAGTTATGTAGGTATCATTATTAATATGAGTTTTTATGAGCTAAGGAACTTGAGAAGTGTGAGTAATGGGTTAGATGTGAGGGATTTTTATTAGGAGGAGGGTCTCTTTAAGAATGTTTTAAAATATTATTTTATTATATAATTACTTTCGGTTTATAAAGTTCCAAAACATATTAAAGTTGAATATAACATTACTCGTGTTCAAAATAAAGTCATCCAATTAGAATTTGACAGGTTTTGGATATTTTTTTTTAAAATTGATAATCTTATTTATTTAAATCATTCATGAATGAGGTAAACATTGCATCATTATAATGTCATAATTAATTTTATTTATTTGATGATTAAAATTTATAAAATAAATATCATGATATATGAAATAATTTAATATTTCAAATTAATTTTTATAGTCGAAGAGATAACTTTTATAACCCCATGTAAAAATTGATTTACAAAAATATATATGTTTATGTCATTTTTGTCTTTAAATTAAATTTATTTAAATAATGTGTCATTACCACTACCATGTGGCTCCATGGGGTCCAAATATAGACATAAGGATTCACTTGATCGGATATTTATCAACCAATATTATTAAGACAAATTTTAGGGTAAATTTATATTATTATAAGAATAGTATGTTACCCTAATTAACCTGATTTACCCTTTAAAAATGGTAAATAAAATATTTACTGAAATAAATATTCATAATGTCAAAAAATAAACATTATCTAGTTACACAATTTGGATCTTCTGATTCGAAATATGGAATCCATTTTTCCATATAAAATCACATAAGTTGTATAATATAATTTAAAATTAATTCTCGTTGTCAAAACAAACAAGCATGTTTTTAAGAAATTATAACTATCAAAAGGTTGACACTAGTTTATGTCAAATTTCAAAGTAAAATTACTTCCAATGACCAACATATTATTAAATGGTAAAAATGAAAATTTAATTACATTTTAAAAACATTTATAATGATAATATATCAATATAAATTAATTATATTAAATGTCAGTTTGAATTAAAATACATTATTTTTAGCTACTCATAAACAATGATCATTATCAAAAAAATTGAAAAAAATTATCTAATGTAATTTTGATTTAATAGTTATAAAGAAGAATAATATTTTGTCAAATATAAAATATTAAATTAAAAAAAGTATTTTTATAAATGGGTTTCCATCAAAATGTTGTAAAATGGACTTTTAAAGAATATTAGATTATTTTTGCTTAAAATTAGATTCTTTCTTATTTTATGCCTCTAAAATATATTGGACATATGTAAAAACATTTAACAAAAATTTATTTCATACTGTAGTTAGTTCTGTCCATTCCCACCAATACAATGGCTTGGCATTAACTACAATTTATAATAATATTATATTATTATTGTTTAGTATGATTTATCATTTTTTGCAACATAATATTTCAAAGAAACCCATTGTTACGAATCAGGTACACTATCAAACATATCATCCCCATTAAACTGAAATTAATATTTAATTCAAAAAGTTTTGTAAATATGAAAATTTTATATTCTCTATTTACCTTGGATTTCACATTCTTTCCACCTTTTGGGAACTGCGCCCTCACAATTTTAAAATTGGGTTTGGAATCATTCATTGAAAGTCCCAAATTAGAAAAAGAGTCCATAATAATATCATTTTGAATTAAACGAAGAGAAGTACAAAAATCACATGTGACAATAGATACTATTATTCCTTAAAAACATGGATATGGAAGAGAAACTAACTCTCATAGATTAATAGAGATTGATAGGTAACTTGATCACGAAATGTAACCACCACAATACAATAAATTTGTGGTTCGGTAAAAGTCAGATGATAAAAGAGAGATTATAACATATTTTCTTCCAGATCCTTTTCATATATATGATGAATTTTTTTAATAACTCGCATAACATTGTAAGGAAATATAATGACTTGTTATGTAGAGTGTCATACTTTAATAAAAATCCACCACAAACTCATTTTTCTCCAAATGTTAAGTATTCAAGATAACTTGGTCAAACCTAATGTGATAGAATAAACATCTAGAGTATCAAATAATCTACAAAATATGAACTATATATTTCCCATATCTCTATAAATGATGAAAATATAAAATAATTGAGTATAAGATCAAATAATTCCCAAAAAGATAATCCATTATAAAAAGAAATACTACTCTTAATCTCCAAAATTCAACAAAAAGAACCCAAAGTTCAAGAAATACCACTCAATATACAATTATCCTTAAAATTATTTGGAATAATCAAAACTAACACTGAAACCCAAAACTTAAAAGGATTTAATCACATTGTCTTAAACAGAAAATCTTAACATTTTCTCCAAAAATAGTGACTACTCTTAAAGTCTCATATTAAAGTGTAATTAACCTAAACAAATATTCACTATGATAGATTAATCATTTCCCTAAATAACCCAAATCTCCTTATGTCCATAATAAAAAAATAGATTCTTCCAAAATAATATTTCAACCATACACCATAAATTAAATCCCACAGTATATTATTTTCATTATGCATATAGTGTTCCCAAAAGAGAGAATGTATTTCAAAATTAATTTTATCACATAATCACCATTTTATTTTCCATACTAGGGATATCCGTTTGATAAAACATAAGCTCCAATATAATATTATTCTTGATCAATAAATTCATTTATCTTAAAATAATATGTTGCAATAAGCAGGGACTTAACATAGGACTATGGTAGGTGATGCTCCCTTGTCTCCCTTCGGTTGTGGGTTCGATTCTTATTGCTTTGCTAAACGCGATGTGTCATAAACCATTTAACGGGTTGTCCTTCTTATGAAGCTCAAAAATATCCCTAACATGATTAAACCTCAAAGTATTTCTTATACCTTTAATTTTCATACCAACACATTATGACCTCAATAACTTGTATATTATCAATTTTTTTAACTACATATTAAAAAATAAACAGTTCCTTATAGAAATAACAACATAACTTGATCATGGTTTCAATACGGTTTCATCATCATCTTGTTCACGTAGGTAGAAGGTCCATGCACTGAAACAATTATTTAGAGATCTTTAAAATCAATTTTTTACATCATAAAAATACACCTTGGACAGCTTCGGTCATATGGTTGTTCACAGAAAAATAGTTTTGAAAAATAATCATGTATGACATATAATTGCAAAACATCTGATAAAACATGATATTTATAAAATATTCACCTCGAGTTTGAGTTGAAACATTCAATCAGTGGTCCTTGTAAAATTACATAATTACGTGTTGAGAGTCTATATTGTAAAATAAAATATAAATAGATTTCACAAGGCCCTCCTTCTTTAGAACCTTTTTATAAATCATAATATGCTTCAAAATAAAGTAAAAAGGTAAAATATTTCAATATACCTATATAATATTTAACTTTCATTAAAATATCAGAATATTGAGTAAATATGATTTTAGTAAATACAACACATGATCCAAAATGATATCGAGGTATATTGGAGGTGTTGGATATCTCAAACAATTGGTTTCATGTGAGTTGTATACTAGAAAACGTTTCGAAATCATCGGAACATGACATTGACATTATTATTGCAAGAATGTCATCAGATGAGATAGGAAGGTCGTTTGAGATCATCCTCCATCCATTTGTAACAGACATTCATCAATATGAAAATTTTATAAAATGAGGATTTACGTGAAATTATAGACATAGGGACTAAACATGTGTTTAAACCACACTCATAATGACTGATGTTTTCTAAACAGGCCTATGAAACAAACTATATGGGATAAACCTTATAACATTACAAAATTTTGAATTAAATAAATAATTAATGCAGCTCCAATACCATAGTTACCAAGATTTGGTGGATTATTACATAACATTGAATCGTACAAATAATTAGGTCCGAAAATACCTACTAGTTTAGTATCCTTGGATGTACTAGATACATTTATAAGTATTACATTAAATCATTAAATAAAAACATAAATAAAATTATCCTTTTGAAAATGCATATTTCCTTAACCTATCCGTAGTGTTCAACCATAAAATAAGTCTTCATATCATGGGAATAATGAAACATAGAAATGGGTGAGCTCAGATTCTCATCAAAGATTAAAATATTGAAGAAAATTCCATAAAGATGCATAAACATTTAAGGCATTTATATGAATAATACAGAAGACTTTTAAACATAAACATCTACATAATATAGAAAAGATAAAATCAAATATCTCCATTTGCATATTCACATGGATATTCTAATAGTTGAATAATCATATGAAAAATCAATATCCACTTTCATAATGATGGGATGAATAATGCCAGACTTTATAACCACATACTAAATTCTTGGTGCCAAGAATAATAATAATATTTTTTCAAGGACTTGTTCAGAGACACTAGTTTTTCTCATGAGACCTACTGATTAATCAAAGAAGCTATAGCGGGCTCCACCCATCACTTACTATGTCAAATGCATTCCTCATATGAAATGGTTTAAACATAAAATAAACATTTGTATTAAACATAGCCTACGAAATGTCAATACCTTATCCATAAACCATGAATGGTGTAAAAATAACACATCCAAAGTCAAACATATAACAACACCATTAATACAATAATGATTACATTTATCATAATAAATCAACTTCAAACATGTTTAAAATACAACAAAGGATGTTGACATAGATGAAATGATAACTATTTGAAATAAATACCACTTTCGATTTTGAATTTTTTTAAAATTCACATAATTATAAAATAATACATTTATTTTGAAAATATTATAATAAGCATGTATGTGAAGCTTCTTTGATTATATAAGAGTAGAAAATAGCCACACCTTCCATATAAGTTAAAAAACATTCCTACCTTAATTTTGTCGAGAAGGTCATAATGTACCTTGTTTGGAAAATGATGAAATTATTATTTTAAAACAATTTTATAAATATGAAAAAATGGTGTAAATGAATTTAACCCATAGTCTAGTAAATAAAAAAAAAATTTGGGAATACATTATTTAGAAACATGGATGTGGATGTTAAAAATGTCCCAGTAGATACTTACATTAAAATACCATTGGATAATTAAGAGATTGTGAAATTAACCCTTACCTTGTACATTTCATTAGCTGATTGTATTTTAATCACCTTTAAAATAGTTTAAAAATTGTTATCAAATTAGTAAATAATCATATACATAAATATGATATCATATATGATCTTATAATACTTATTTTTTAATAATATTTTAGTAGTATCATCGTTTAGTGGGTTAATTGATTCTATTTCTTTTATATGATTGGTTACAGAAGCCTTGTTTTTTATTTATAGGATGTATTTTATTCATATAAATAATTATATTATGTTAATAAACATTATTATTAATAATAAAATGAAAGTTATTCCTGATTTATTATGTTCTAGAATGAATCTCATCCTGTTCGTAGAGACATTATTCTGTACGTATGCACGAGCGACAATATTTTTTTCTGATAAAGAAATAATATGTAATTGGATGAAATATAATATATAAATAATCATTAACATGTTATATTTATTATTAAATCAGTTATTATCATTGTTATACCAATCAAAATAATGAATTTTTTGAATAACAAACAACCCCACGACATGTAGACGGTTAGTGGTACATATGCATGTATGGTGACGTTGTCTTTCATATCATGTATAAAATAATTAATATGGTTCTACCATTTTTATAATAACATCATATTATATAGATAATACTGGAGTTATTATTTTATAATGGAAACAATAAATAAAGAGGATGTGGGACAATAAAAGAACTTGAAAGAGGTGTCTAAATATGTACCTCTTCAATGGATTCTTCCTTTCGATTTGATCAAACAGGCTCCTTAAGTTGGATTTCTGACCAAATTGAGGCATATAGAATTAAGGGAGGAAATTTTGAAGAATATTTGGGTAGGGTTTGGCCAAGACAAATGGATTTTGTGGTGTGAAATTATGATAATGATATGTGCCCTTTTATAAGATAGGTGAGTGTTACTCTAGAAAAATCATGAAATATTATTTTATAATAAAAACATTTTCGGTTATCAATGAATCCAAAATGATTTATTTAGAGGCTAATGTGGGTATAGATCAGAATCCTCTCAACCAATAGGTTTTAGATAGGTTTAGGTCACTATATTAACCTTATCTTTTAGATTTAACTATTAGTCAAATAGTTTTTCATTTATCATGTGCCTTTGAATTTGTTAATTATATGGTTAATAAATGTACTATAAACATCCTAGAGAACGCCAAGTGGTTCATTATTAATATATAAAACCTTATATGTGTACTTTTTCTGAACCTTACATTTTTTGGAATATTGTACCCATAAATACTATAGTATTTTTTTGAAAAACACAATTATGTCAATTTTGACACTATTTTGTATTTGATATTTTTGAAAATCATAATAGTATGATTAATTCAAAAAAAAATTATTTAATCAAACCTAACATGCCATATTAAATAATTAAATTATTGTAATTCATCAAAAGTCTCAAATTACATTTATTTAAATATTTATAGTGTCAATTATTTTAATCATTAATTAATAAGGTAAATATTGCATCATCATTAGGACATAAATAAATTAAATTATATAATGTATAAAATTTATAAATAAATTACCATTATGTTGTAAACATTTTTATCTTCCTAATGAATTGTTATAGTGTAATTTATATTGTCCGAAACCCTAGATTAATAATGGTTTATTTATTGAAATTTGAATTTAATTCTTTTAACTATTCATTAAATAATGTAATAATAAATTTCATAATATAATCAAAGTTAACCAAAGGGGATCATATTTTATACCTATTGTCTTTTTGATCAAATTAAACTTATCCAATAAAATAAGGACATGTGTTATGGTAATTATGATATCATTTTAACCCTTAATTACACTATTTAATTTTAACCATGGTTAATAAAATTCAAAAGTGACTATTCACCCAAAATTATTTTCATATTATTGAACACAATTCTACTTTCTGATATTAACTATGTCTCTTAGATTTTGAAAATTCAAACAACAGAAGCGGTAAAATTATGTTTTATCTAAATTTGAAAATGCTCCTAGGAGGCAGGTAAAAGACCATAAATCCAATGAATTACATTGAAATTATATTATTATTATGTATCTATTTTTATGTAAACTAAATTTAAATAAAAAAATAAATATTAAAATAAAAATTAATTTTTAACCAATAATGTAGTGGTTTTCAATATTCATCAAAAATTAAAATTTTTCAGAAAAATACCACAAATTCACCCTAAGCTAATTTCGATATTGTGAATCCAAAAATGATGTCAATTTGGAATGATAAAAATTATAAAATTTCAAAAAGTGTCAATTACTATTCATAATAGCATGTTTGATTGGTTGGAGTGTGTTAGAATCTCGAAGTTGCGTACAATTCAAGCAATTGCATTACTCAAAGGGAAACGTAGCGTGGAAGCTTGGTGTGTTACATAATCCCCTACTTAAACAAATTTTGTCCTTGAAATTTCTAGAATATTTATATATAATAAGAATCTAGTGGTTCCTCATCATATGTTCCTTGAGTTCCCATGTTGCCTCTTCCATATTATGATTTATCCATATAACATTTACCAAATGAATTGTCCAGATTCCCTACACTTGTTCTCTGGTGTGAAAAAATTTGACAGGTTTTTTGCAATAAGACAGATCAGGTTCTAGTTCAATTTACTCATATCTGAGTACATAAACTGGTTCATACATGTATTTTCTCAACAGTGATATGTTGAACACATCGTGAACATTGGAGAGACTTGGTGGCATTGCCAAATGATAAGCTACAGCTCTAATTCATTCTAGAATTTTGAAATTTCTGATGTACCTGGGACTCAATTTACACTTCTTACAAAATAGGATAACACCCTTCTATGGAGATACCTTCAATAAAACATGATATCCTACTTGTAATTCCAAATTATTCCTCTGATTATCAGCATAGAGCTTTTACCAACTTTGATCTACTTTGATGTGGGTTGGGATAATCATCACCTTTTTCATTGGTTCCCCCACATGATCTGGGCATATGTGTTTACTTTCACCAACATCATCCCAACAAGATGGTGTACGATATCTCTTTCAATATAACTCTTCATATGGTGTCATCTAAATACATTAATGGAAGCTATTGTTATAGGAAAATTCTACCAGACGTAAATATTGATCCGACATACCTTTAATGTCATGTGAGCAAGATATCAATATGTCTTTTATGGTTTAAATAGTTTTTTCTGATTTTCCATCGGATTGAGGGTGGTAGGTAGTGCTCAAATGAAGTTCAGTATCCAAGGCCTTCTAACTAATTTTCCAAAATCTTGATGTAAAACAAGGATGACAATCAGAAACAATTGATAGGGGTACACCATGGTGTTTTACAACATCATTAATTCATAGTCTTTCCAGACATTCAAGAATTAAATCTTCTCTTATAACAAGAAAATGTGCTGACTTGGTATGGCAATCAATAATGACACATATTGCATCATTCCTACTAGGAGTATTTTGTAGTCCCATGACAAAGGCCATTATAATATTATCCAATTTCCACTTATGAATGGGATGATGTTGCATGACTTCTCCATGATTTTTTCTTCCAGCATTCACTTGTTGAAAAACAATACATCTTGAGAAAAAATCAGCAATCTATCTTTTCATGTTGTCCCACCAAAAATGTTTCTTAAAATATCTACACATCATAGTGCTACCAAGGTGTATATAGAAATTTTTTCAATGAGAATCATCCAAAAATTCCATTTTTAGATCAGGTAAATCAGGAACACAAAGTCTCTTCCCATATTTCAAAATCCCATCTTAATATATGAAGTCACTCAATATCCCATCATTCACAACATTAATCTTCTTTTGAATCTTCTCATCATCAGTTTGAAAACTTATTATCCTTTCTAGTAAAGCTGGTTCAGAAACCATTTGAAAAATTATTTATCTATCACCTTCCATGGTTATTCCCATATCCATATTTACTAGATCCTTGAAAATAGGATCCCTTTCAATTCACATCTTGTCCAAAAATCCAAGATTATTTCTACTCAAAGTATCTACCACCTTATTTTCCTTCCCCTAGTGCTAGTTTATAGTTAAATCAGAATCCATGAGTAGTTAAATACATCAACTTTGCCTCATGTTGAGTTATTTTTGTGAGAAAATGTACTCAAACTCTTGTAATCAGTATAAATCTCAAATTTTTCAACATATATATAGTGTCTCTATATTTTCAGAGAAATGATTATAACTACTGACTCAAGATAATGAGTGAGATATTTTTGTTCATTATTTTTAGTTTTTGTGATGCATAGGAAATAACACTATCATTTTGCATCAGGATGGAACCATGACATTTTTTTGAAGCATCAATATAAATAAAAAACCCATCGTTCCCTGATGATAGAGTCAAGATAAGAGCATTGGCTAATCTTCTCTTTAGTTCTTCAAATCATTTTCATGCACTTTTTCCCAAAAAATTGTAACCCTTTATGTGTGTTCTTGTTTAATGGGTAATCCAATTGGGAAAAATTATATACATAACTTTGATAATAACCTTCTAATCCAATATAAGTATGTACCACATGTATACTTATCGGTACTGTCCATTCTTGGATTTCCTTTGTCATTGAAGAATCAACAGATATTCCATCCCTAGAGACAATATGGACAATAAAAGAAATTTCTTAAAGCCAAAATTCACACATTCTAAATTTCCAATATAATTTATTTCTTCTATGATTCCTTTGGATAATTAGAAAATTATTTTGATGATCTTCATAGCATTTTGAGTATACCAAAATATCATCAATAAATACCTCTACAAAGTCATCAATATATTCTTTGAAAACCCTATTTATTATATCCATGATGACATAGGCTACATTAGTGAATCCAAAAAGCATTACTATAAACATGTAATGTTCGTACCTGGTTCGACATATTGTTTTTGGAATTAATTCTTTCATCAACCAAAACTGATGATATCCAGATCGAATTTCAGTCATTGAAAAATATTGATCCGTATGATGTTGGTCTAATAAATCATTAATGTGAGGTAATGGATACTTCTTCTTTATTGTTATAGAATTTATCTATCTCTAGTCAATGAACAACCTCATAGATCTACATTTCATCTTAACAAAAAGAACAGGGGATCCCCCTAGAAAAACACAAGGGAAAATAAATACCTTCTACTCAA
Organism: Viscum album; assembly: GCA_963277665.1. Taxonomy (NCBI): domain Eukaryota; kingdom Viridiplantae; phylum Streptophyta; class Magnoliopsida; order Santalales; family Viscaceae; genus Viscum; species Viscum album. The sequence goes on from CAUJRU010000986.1 coordinate 175,829, forward strand.
TTTTTTATTTTGTTTCTTTAGTTCCACTAATTCCACAGTGGCCATTTTTAAGGGGTCTTTGATATAGGCCACGAACCAGGAATTAAATCAATGGAAAACTAAATTTGTCATTCCGGAGGATATCCATGTAAATCCTCTTGAAACACGTCAATGGTTTCTTGCACAATAGGTTTATCCTATTTTAGAAGATTATTTTCCTTACCCATACTATTTTCATTCTCTTCATCTTCAATAATTGACTTTAGTAGAGCTAATAGGGGAGTATCTAGAAAAGAATTAGATGGTGGCATTTCTTCTCTAATGATAATGTACTCTTTTTCATCAAAAAAATTGTATCCTCTTACTTTTTATAATAAATTTTTGCACCCTAGTACGAATCCCAATCCATACCAAGGATTATATCAAATTCAATCATGGTTATCACTGTGAGATCATCATTTAATGAACATTTATATGCCCTAATGGGGACTGATTCAAAAAAATTTGTTTCAATGATACTTATCTTAAGAGATTTCACTGAGAACTATCTTATTTAATAAAATTGGAAATATCAAATTCTCATAGAAAACTGGAAAGCTATGAAACAATGAAATGAACCAAAATCAAATAAATCATTGGCTAAAAATGATGAAACCATTAAATTACCTATCCCCATATCTTTCGGAGCTTCAACCTCTGCTATTGTGATCACATAAACTTGTACTTGTTCCCATGGACATTTTTGAGATATGATACCTTGGATCTTAAGCCATTCATTTTCATAATGTCCCAATTCTCTAAAATTGTATCATTCAACATTGAAAACATTTTTCATCACATTAAAATCAAGATATTGGTGTCCTTTTTCACCATACATGTAATAAACTCCCATTCCATTCCGGAAAGTACTGTGGTGTTTCATCCCACATTTACCACAAGTTGGATATTCAACTTTTCCCTTCTTCCCCGTATTTCCATTTCTAGTGTGTTTAGCAGATCACTTCTCCTTTTTCATTCCTTTAAAGTCATAATACCTAGAGAATTACTTTTCTGTCTTGATAGCACACGAGACATTATATTCATATGATGAGAACGATTGTGAGACTAATGATCGATTGAGAAATGGTATTAAAACATTAAAGAAGAGATAAATCTTTCTTCTTGGGTTACATATATAATCTAATGCATTCCTTTATAACCTTGTAAAGTTAGCCTCATACATTGTGAAATTTTCATCCTACTTTTGCCTCAGATGTAGAAATTATCTTTCTATATATGCTCGGTGGTCACAAGGAAAGTATTTTTCTAAGATAATATCCTTAAACTCTGTCCATTCTATGTTTGATTCTTCATCATCATACTTTGTGTTTTGGATTGATTTCCACCATTGATCTGCATCTCCCGTGTGTCGATAAACTGCAATGAAAACTTTTTCATTTTCGCTAATCCTCAAAGAATGAAATATTGTTTCTAAAGAATTTATCCATTTCTCAGCTACTAATGGACTTTTTCTCCCATATAATTTTGTTTGTTGTTTCTTCATGAAATGATTTAACATTGATCCTCCACATTGTGGATCAGGGTGCTCTATACGTGTAAGGATATTATTTATACCCTGAGTGAATTGTCCTTGTATGGTGATAAACTAATCAGCCCTAATTTCATCTCCAGCCACAATAAAATTATCTTTATAGGGATGGAAATCCATAACTGGATTACTTGCATTGATTTGGTTTCAATTCCTTCCTATAGGCTCCATTTATATACAATGGCATACACTAGATTAGTTTATGAATCACCATACATAATTCTGATCAATGTGAAACACTTGACATAAATTGAACATTTTTTTGATATAATCCATAATCATAAAAATTATATCTTTGATGAATCATATGCTCATAAACCTTTTATAATGGTTTGTAAATAATATGAGAATTATCCAATGTGTTTCCCCTGGGAGTTTCGTAACCAAGAGTGCATAAAATCCAATTTTCGTACACTAGTTCCCATTTGAGTCAAGCTCAATGCAGTGTTTTCGGGATTTACCCCACAGTACATCAAGGACAGAGCCACCTCTACCTGCTCGTATCCAGACATAGATGTATTTTTTAGAAAACTAAAAAAATATATACATTACCAAAATTCTAGTATGTTCTTCTATACTAATCCTCAAAGTCTATCTTAGGGTAATGTTCATCAATAAGAGTTTTTCTAAAACTAGATTCCAATTTTTGTACTAAACATCCTCTGATACCAAATAAAATTCTATGACCTCTGTTACCCATAGTAGGTGCATTCTTACATATCATTGGCATGATACAAAAAATCATGTCCCAAAGGACTGATCAATTTAATAGCCTTGGATATACTAGCTACATTCATAAGTTTAACATTACATCATGAAAGAAAAACATCAACAAAAAGTTGTCCCATTTTGAACACAATTATATCATAACACTATCCCTGTAGGTCATCCATATAATACTTCTTCACATCCTATGAAAAATAATACATTTAAAGGGGTGAGATAATATGCTCAGTAAGGATAATAATATGGTGAAAACATTCATAAATATGCATAAACATTTATGGAAATGTATAAGACTAAAATAAAAGCCTTCTAAACTTAAACATCACTATAATATGGAAAAGATAAAATCAAATAATTTTATTTACATATTCACATGGATATTATACTAGTAAAATAATAACATGCAATAAGAAGTGCCACTTTCATAATTATGGAATGCATAATACTAGACTTTATAACCACATTTTCAAGGCCATATACCATGACTATAGATAAGATATTTTCATGGCCTTGTTCCAAGACAAAATTTTTCTCATGATACCTACCGATGCATCGTGGAGCTATAGTAGGCTCCACCCATCACTTACTAAGTCCAATTAATTTCTCATATTAAAAGGTTTATGCATAAAATAAACATTCTTATTAAAACTAGTACATGAAATTTCAATATTTATCTATCAACCACGAATTGTGTAAAAATAATACATCCACAGTCAAACATATCACAAAACCTTCAATACAATATGGATGATTTGTATCATAATAAATCAACTTCAAACAAGTTTTAAATCGATCAAATGATTTTGATAGTGAAAAAACTAAAACCAATTTGAAATAAATACCACTTTCTATTTTGAAATCCTCTAAAATTCACATAATTATAAAAGAAAACATTTATATTGAAAATATTATTATAATAATTTATGGGAATCTTTGATGATGATATAATGGTGGTAAATATCCACACATCATGTATAAGTTAAAAAACATTCTTACCATAATTTTGTCGAAAATGTCATAAAGTAACTTGATTGAAAATGACAGAATGAACCCTTTCAAAAAATTTTATAAAAATTAAAACTAGGGTATAAATTTCTATAACCCATAGAATATTAAATGGTAAAAATGTTTGGAAATACATTTTTAAGAAACATGGATTTGGATGATGAAGAGGACTCAGTAGATACTTACATAAAAACATTCTCGGATAATAAAGAGATTGTGAAATTAAACCTTACCTTTTACTTTTCCTTCACTTATGGTATGTTAAACATCGGTATAGTATTTAAAAAATTGTTATTAAAATATAGAATAATCATATATATATATATGATGTGTTATATGATCTTATAATATTTCTTTGTTAATAATATTTTAGTAGTTTCATCGTTTCAGGTGTTAACAGATTCAGTTTCCATTATATGCTTGGTTACACAAGCTATGTTTGTTCTGGATAGGATGTATTTGATTAATATAAATAATTATATTATGTTAATAAAAATTATTTTTAATCATAAAATGAAAATTATTCTAAAATGATTACGATGGGGAATTAATCTCATCGTAATCATGGAGACGGTAATACGGACGTACGAACGAGCGACAATATTATTATATTAATGTTGAAATCCTATGAAATTGGATGGTATATCATATATATAGAATTATTAACATGTTATATTTATTATTTAAATCAGTTATACTAATTATTATACCCATCCATATAATGATTTGTTTGAGTAAAAAACTACACCACGACGTGGAGATGGTAAGTCGTACGCAAGCACGCATGGTGACATTGTCCTTCATATGATATATAGAATAATGAATATTGTTGTAACAATTTTATAATAACATAAATGTATATAAGAGATACTGAAGTTATTATTTTAGAATGGAAACAATAATTAATGTGGAATTGGAAGACGAAAATAACCTGAAAGAGGTGATGAAATATTTACCTATTCTTCGGGATCTTCCTATTGATTTGATCCACAGGGCACCATAGGATGGTGTTCTGACCAAAGAAAGGCCACTAGAATGAAGGGGGAATGTTGGGAGGACATATGGTCAAGGTTTGGCTGATAAAAATGGTTTTGGAGGTATGAAATTAATATAAGTGGAAGTGACATTCTATAACAGTAGTGAGGGTCACTTTAGGAAAATCTTGAAATATTATTTTATAATAAAACAATTTTCAGTTTCTAATGACTAAATAATGATTTATTTAGAGGATAACGTGGGGCTAGGTCTAATATATCTCAACAAATAGGATTTAGATACCTTCAAGTCACTATATTAACCTTATATTTTATATTAAACTCTTATTCCAATAGTTTGTCATCGACTATGTCTCTTTGTATTATTATATTATATTGTTAATAAACAAAATATAAACTCCCAATATAACCCCAAGTGGTTCTTTATTAATATATATATCCTTATATAAGTCCTTTTTTCTAAAAATTAGATTTTTAGTAATATTATATCAAATAATAAAAATTTATTTGTTTTAAAAGGTCAATTATGTCCATTTTGACACTATTTAGTATTTGATTTTTGTGAAAATCATAAAAAATGATTAAATAGAAAAAAATTTATTTAATAAACTCTAACATGTCATTTTAACTTCTAAAATTAGTTTAATTCTTCCAAATTCTCAAATTACATTTATTTGGATTTTTATAATATCAATTATTTTAATATTAATTTAATAAGGTAATTACAGCATCATCATTATGTCATAAATATATTAAAATATTTAATGTCTAAAAATTATAAATAAAATAACATTTTATAGGAAATATTTTTATATTTCTAATGAATATTTATAGTTGAATTTATATTATATTTATCTCTATACTAAAAATAGTGTTGTAATTAAATTTTGAATTTAACTATTTTAACTCTTTTTTAAATAAAATAATAATAAATGTCCTAATCTAATCCATGTGGACCCAAGGGGATTATATTTTAATCCTAAGTTCATTTTTTGACGAATTAAATTTATCCAATAGAATTAAGACATGTGTTAGGGTAATTATGTTATCATTTTTACCCTTAATTACCATATTTACTTCTAACCATGGTAAATAAAAGTCAAAAGTTACAGTTCACCAAAAATTATTTTGTTCATATCTAACCACAATTTACTTACTAATATTAACTGTGTCTCTTGGATTTTTGAAATTAAACTCACAAATCAGTAAAATTACGTTTTATGCAAATTTTCAAATACTCTTAGGAGATGGTTAAATGAGGGTAAAAATTTCAATAAATTTTTTATATATTTATGCTTATTATAAAATGAATAAAAATATATAAATTGAACTTCAATTGTTATTATTAGTCTATTTTTACCTAAAATAAATGTGAATAAAATAAATATTTATGTAAATAAAATGTCAGTTTTAACTAATAATGCAGTGTTTTCACTATTCATCATGAATTGAATGTTTTCATAAAAATACAAAAAGTTCACCCTAATCAAATTTCGAAATCCCGAATTCAAAAATAAATCCCATTTTGAATGATAAAATATCTAACATTTTAAAAAGTGGGTATTACTATTCATAATAGCTAGTTTGATTGGTTGCGGTGTGTTAGAATCTCGATGTTGCGTACAATGCAAGCTATTGAATTATTCAAAAGGAAATATACCATGGATGCTTTGGGTGTTACAATTAACATTGAGGATCATTTAAGGTTTTTATTTTTAGATAATTATGTCCTAACTATTACATATCAACTTTAAAATTACATTTAGACACTACTACTCTGTATTTAATTTTTATGAAATAAAAACTCTTAAAAAGATACCTGTCTAGTTCCTAGTTTTAGACAACATCACTTTTCCTTGATCCCGTACATGACCATATTCAACTTTAAGTACTATGGGAAACATTTCACAAACTTCGGATGAGAATAAAATTCTCTGTAAGGGTTATAAAATAAGGAATGGAAACATTGAACCATCAATAAATACAAATCAATGAAACCATACTTTTCGATCATAACATACCTCACAAAATCATAAGATTTATGAACGACATATAGAAATCATAAATCACCAAGGTAACTTATGAAATAAATGTCATACATACATTATACCTATCACAGATACGTTGGGAGTTATGTTGGAATACTCCTCGTAGTATTTTCCCTAAATCTCTTAGAAGAAACAATAACGCTTACCTCAGTCACATTACCCAATTCATTTGAGATCTATCTCGGGCTCACCTACCCTAGTTTTATCACGGAACAACCCATACATGTAAACAATGACAATCAACATAACATAATCATAAAACAGAAAACAAGAATAAAGGGAAGATAAAATTCTCACATTCCAATCACAAATTATCATTTCATGATATTGATAATAATCAATTATTTATCAAACCATTTTCAAAACCCATTTTAAACATTTAATAAATATATTTTTGAATAAATGTGTCTCATACCACTCTGAAGCTTTTAAATGAATTAAAATATTCAAACATTATAGTCCATATAAATAAATCATTAAAATCATATTTGGAACCTGGAAATTAATGAGAATGATTTAGACGAATAAATCATTAAAACATTCAAAATGATTTTTTAGTTAAAGATTACTAACAAAATGAGTGAGGCTTGAATACAAATAATTCAACAATAACATCAATCAAAACTTATAATATCATATGATTATATATATTCATGATATAAATTGTCAAAGGGAGTCATATAAACCATATAAAATTGAATTTGTGTATAACAATAAATAAGATTCAATGGAATGTAAATTGAGACAATGTCCCTTACAATGCTCATATCCTTAGATTAAGGAAAATTCAATGATGTAATTGTGTGTGAAAAATAATAATACACCCAATATAATAGGATATTAAGTGAAAAAAAACAATATTTCATTCACACATATACATATCATTACATAAGCATGAAGTATATGTTTAACCAAAAGAATTGAAATTGGCTAAAGAAGTTCCCGTACAAATATTCGAGAGTCTAACGGCATCACATTAAAATTAAAAAAATCATTTGATGAGAGAAAAAAATGGTATCCCATCACATGTACATAATGTTTATACAAATAAATATATAGAATAACATATCTCAACATAAGAAGATTTAAATTAAATGACATAACAAAAAGGTGTCTTTGACTAAAATATGGAGGTGAAAGGTTTCTCTTACCGATTTTGTAACATACAAATCATACACCACATGAAAGAAAGATCAAAAAATATATATGTAAATACACATCAATAAAATTATATTACACAAATATTATAATCATGGGTAGTACATACACCACACAAAAGTAAATAGTGGAAAACATAGAATGAAACAGACGACAACAAAAAAGTGAGATGAAAACACCTTGCCACATTGTAATCAATCGTGTCGTATGAACAAAAGTTAAAAACCACCAAATTAATCACATAATTAAATGAATATAAATAAATTCATGATAATATATATCAAATTTAATTAAAAAATAGACCACATTAAATAAATAAGCGGGGTACAATGGAAATATCAGAGAATTAAATGTGTCATAAGAAACCACTAACCTTGTCTCCGAACTGACTTGATCATTATTTAATCTATTTTATAAGAGACTAAATTTAATTTATTCATGATTATTAAACTTTTTCAGGTGTATTATATTTTATATCAATTATCAAATTCCTAAAACAATTGGTTAATTTTTTTGAGTTCATATCAGACATTTTGTCGATGTTAGGAACTTTAGATTAAAATGGAATTGTTATAATTTTAAATTGTCCATGTGGTAGAAATTACATAAGCTCCAGAATGATATTAATGATTTATATATCAAATATATAAAACATATTGTGTGTATATATGTAATTAAAATATTACATAACATTTGAAGATATTAAATGATATGCCCCGTTTATGGAGACGGTGTGCTGTAGTACATGCGAATGCTACTTTAAATTCTATTTCATATTTAATGGAATAAAAAAATAATGATAAAAAGGTATATAATAATTACATTATAATATCATATATAATTTCATTAACTATATCCTTTATACATTCCATGTATGGCATGAACGAGTCACATTACATTGAGGGGCGGTAGTCTGCACTTCCTCAAATGAAATTATTATTTTTACCCATTATTGAAAAAATAATGGTACGATATAAATGAAAAATAAAGAATTAAATAGACATCACAAATATAATACATATCACATATAAATATATTTCCATCATAATATCCACCATTAGAGGCAGTTGTACATATTTGAATAATCATCGTTTTTTGAAGCAGTAGTTCTTCATCCACATAAATAGTATGTTCTTGAACCATTGGATGGATGTGTGTGTAAATGTAGTTAAAATACATTTTATAACCACAAAATAGTTTATTTATTATACTGGTGTTGTTATTATATAAAGGAATAAAAATATTTGAGGATGTTGGATATGTAAAATAAAAAAATAACTTAAGAGAAGTCGTTACCTTTTAATTGTGTATCTCTCTTTGGATTGAACCAAAAGGTTCACTTGAATTGCCTTATTCCTCAAGGAAGTCTTCAAGGAGGAAGATAGGTGTGTAGGATGATTAATTGATAAGATTTTGGGAAATCCAAGGTGATTGATAAGTGTCTAAAATGGGTTATAAATGTGCACTTTTTGTAAGTGGGAGAAGTGGCCCTTTAGGAATGTTTAAAAATATTATTTTATTAGATAACAATTTTTGGTTTCTAAAGGCCCAAAACTTATTAAAGTATAATTTAAGATGACTCATGTTTGAAATAAAATCATCCAATAAGAATTTTAGAGGTTTTAATATTGTTTTAATCATTGTAATCTTATTTATTTGAATCATTCATTAATCAATTAAACAATGCATCATTATTCTGTCATAAATAAGTTTTTCTATTTGATGCCTAAATATTATAAAAAAATTAAATGATGTAGGATATATTTTTATTGTTAAAATTATTATTTATATTCCAATAGATATCTTATATAACCCATGTAAAAATTTATTTACTTAAAGATAGTCATTTTTTTCATTACATTAAATTAATTAATATAAAGTGTCATTATCACTCCCAAATGGCTCAATGGGGTCCCAAAAACAACTCAAGGATGAAAATGGTCGGATATGTATCAAAAAATATGATTAGGACACAGGTAAGGGTAATGATATATTATTATAATATTATTATTTTACCCATATTTACAAGAATTACCATTTAATCATGGTATATAAAATATTTACTGAAGTAAATATTCATAGTGTGTAAAAATAATGCTTAAATTTTTACACAATTTTTACCTCCAGATTCGAAATATGAAATCCATTTTTTTGAATTCAAAACACAGAAGTGGAAGAACATAATTTAAATTTATTTCTTGTTGTCAAAACAAAAAACCGTATTTTTAAGAAATAATATCTATTAAAATACTGACAGTTGTTTATGTCCAATTCCAAAGTGAAATTACTCCAATGACAATACTATAATAAAATGGTAAAAATATAATTTAATTACACTTTAAAACCATATATAAAGAAAATCATACCATATAATAAAATTAGAATAAAAGGAAGTATAAATTAAAATATAGTTTTTATAATCATTCATAATAAAATGAACATTATCAGAAAAGTACCAAAATTTCATCCAATGTAAATTTTCTTTCTTGTTTTATAATTAAGAATAATAATTAGTCATATAAAACATATAAAAGTATCAAAAAAAGATTTAAATAGGGTTCTCCATCAAAAGGTGAAAAATGACCATTTAAAGAATGTGAGAGTATTTATGCATTAAATCATATTCTATATCATTTATTGCATCTAAAATTTACTGGTTAAATATAAAAACATTTAACCAACATGTATATACATATTTTATTTATTTATATCCATTACCTCTAATAAAATAACTGTGAGCTAACTACCATTTCAAACAATATTATTTTATTATTTTTCGGTATGACTCATCACTGTGTGGAAAAAAATATTTCGATGAAACATGTTGTTTCGTATATGGTATGTCAATAAACATATAATTCCCTATCATGTAAAATTAATACTTAATTCAAAAAATTTAATAAAAATAAAAATATTAATTTTTTTATTTACTTGGGATGTTACATCCTTCCCCCCTTTTAACAATTGCATCTTCGCAATTTTAAATTTGGGCTTGGAAATTTTCATTGAATGTATCACATCGGAAAAGTGTCAAAAAAATATCACTTTAAAATGAAGGAAGATAAGTAAAAAAGGTCACCTAAGACAACAGATACTAGTATTCCATGAAGACATCTATATGGGAGAGAACATAACTCTCATAGATGAATAACGAGTGATATGGAACTTGATTACGGAATGTTAACCACCGCAATACCATAAATTTGTGGTCGGGTAAAAGTATGATGATAAAATAGATCTTATAACATGTTTCCTTCATGATACTTTTCATATAGTTAAATAATTTTATTAAAAACCAAACTAATATCAAATGGATATATTCTTACATGTCATGAAGATTGTCATTCTTTAATAAAATTCTACTACTAACTCAATTTTCCTCAAACGGTAAGTATTCAAGATGACTTGGTCACAACTGAAATTCTAGAATAAACATATAGATTATCACATAATCTAAAAAAGATGAACTATATATTTCCAATATCTTTAGACATCAACCAAAACCAAAATTGGTTAGTACAAGATCAGATAATCCCCAAAAGGATAATCATTTAAGAAATTAAATACTACTCTAAATCCCCAAAATTTAACAAAATAACCCAATGTTCAACAATGACTATTCAATATTCAATTTTCCTTAATATTCGTCAAAATAATATAATCTAATATTGAAACCCAAAACGTAGAAGTATTTAATCACATAGTCTTCCACATAACATGTCTCATTTATCTCCAAAAACATCGACTATTCTTAAAGTCTCATACTGATCTCTTATTAAACTAAACCAATATCCTTTATGATAGATTAATCATTTCCCAAAATAATTGAAATCTGCTTATGTCCACAATAAAAACATATATTCTTCCAAAATAATATTTCAACCATTACTCAGGAAATTAAATTCCATTTGATTTTATTTTCCTTAATTATATATTGTTCCCAAAAGAGAGAATGTATTCCAAAATAAATATTTTCATTTAATCAAGAAATCATTCTCCTATAAAAATATTAACCATTAGATAAAACATAAGTTCCCAAATAAACATATTCTTGATCAATAAAATCATTTAACATAAAAGATTAAGTCATAATAACCACAGACATCACATAGGACAGTGGTTGGAGATTCACCCTTATCGCCCTTCCGTTGTGGGTTAGATTCCTTTGGCCTTGCTAGAAGCGACATGTCATCACCCATCATAAGGGTCATCCTTTTGATAAAACTATAAAACAACCCACAGATGTTTTAAACTCAAATGTTTTCTTATAACTTTCATTTTAATCCCAATACAATAAGACCTCAACAACATATATTTTTCCATTTTTTTCACCTCCATATGATAAAATAAAACTATTCCTAATAGAAAGAACATCATACCATGATCCTAGGGTTCATTTGGCTTCAACATATTATTGTTCACGTAGGTAGAAGGTCCAAAAATTTCAGTAATTATTTATATATCATTAAAAATCATTTACTTGATTCATCCATATACATCTTATACAACATGTGTCATATGGGTGTTCGTAGAAAAACAGTTTTAGAAAATAATCTTGAATGACATATAATTTCAAAAGATCTGATAAAAATTTATTTTTATAAAAAAGTCAGGTCATGTTAGAGTTTAAACATTCATTCAATGTTCCTTTTTAAAATTCCATAAGTATTTTTTGAGATACTGTATTAAAAAATAAAATATAAATAGGTTACGCAACAGTATCCTTCTTCATCAACTTTCATTCAAAATAATTATATGCTTTAAAATCTTGTGATAAGTAAAATATTTGAAAATGCATTGATAATATTTACCATTCCTGAAATTATGAGACTATTGAGAAAATATGATTTGATTAAATACAACCCCTGATCCATGATGATATATAGGTATAATAGAGGTGTTTGATATATCAAAGAACTGCTTATAAGTGAGTTGTATGCTAGAAAACGTTTCACAATCATCTGAACATGAATTTTCTATAATTAATTCAAGGATGTTATTAGGAAGAGAAAGGAATGTCGTTTGAGATCCTCATACTTCAATTTGTAGAAGATATTCCTTGATCTGAAATATTTATAAAACAAGGATTTAACAGAAATAACAGACATAGGGACTAAATATGTGTTTAACTAAAACTCTTAATCCCTAAAGATTTCTAAACCGACCTCTGATACCAATTATAAAGACCCAGTCATTAATAATTAAATAATATTCAATTAAATGAATAATTCACATTGATGATATTTTAGGGTTTTGAGTATTATGAAATTATGTCATACTTCTACATATCAACATGAAAATTACATGTAGAGGCTACTACTCAGTATTCATTTTTTTATAAAATAAAAACTCTTAAAAAGAAAAATGTCTAGTTCCTAGTTTTAGACAAAAAGACTATTCGTTGATCCCATACATGACCCTATTCATAATTAATTCCTCTAGAAAACATTTCAAAAACATGGGTTGAGCATAAAAATCTCAGTAAGGGTTAAAAAATAAAGAAAGGAAACATTAACCCATAAATAATTACAAATCAATGAAACCATACTTTTCGATCATAACACATGTCATGAAATCATAGGATTTATGAATAACACATATAAATCATGAATAAAAAAGGTAACTTGTAGAATCCATGTTGTACTTACATCGTTGTTATCACATCTACATAGAGAGTTATGTCAGAATACCCATAACAGTATATTCCTTAAATCACTTAGGGGAAACATTAATGTTTACCTCCTTCATGTTACCTAATGAATTTGAGAGCTATCTCACCCTCACCAGTCTTTAGTTTATAACTTAACCACCTATGTACTTAAACGATTCCCAATAACCATAAAATATTCATAACAAAAAAAAAGAATAAAGGAATGATATCATTTCCACATTCTAATCACAATATATCATTTCATGATATTGACATAATCAATTTATTATCAATACATTTTAAAAAACCATCTAAAATATTAAATAATGATATTTTTGAATCAAAGTGTCTCATACCACTTTGAGGATTTTAAAATAATTATCATTTTAAAACAATAATTTAAATATAAATAAATCCTTAAATCTATTTTTAAAACATGTGAATTAATTTGAAGGATTTAAAAGAATAAATATTTAAAAAATTTAAAATGATATTTTATTTATAGCATTCCTAACCAAATGAGAGATTCTTGAATACAAATAATTGAATAATAACATCAATCCAAGAATATAATATGATGAGAATAGAGAGATTCATGATATCATACGTCATAGGGTAGTATATGCACCATATAAAAGTGAATAGGTGTATAACAATAAATATGTTTTAATGGAATGTAGATTGAGACGATGTCCCTTGCAAAGATCATATCCTTAGATTAAAAACAATTCAATGACCTAATTATGTGTGAAAATAAGAATACACCCAATATAATTGGATATAATAAGTAAAAACATCAGAGTTCATTCATACATATTCATATCATGACATAATCAAGAAGTTTATGTTTAACCAATAGAATTGAAATTGGGTAAAGAAGTTCCCTTACAAAAAATAGATAGGCTAAATAAATCACATTAAAATTAAAAAATGATTAGATGACAGAAAAAAGGGTATATCATCTGATGGACATAATATTTATAGAAATAAAGATATATAATAATATATACCAACATAAGAATATGTATATTAAAATACATAACAAAAAAGAAGTCTTTGAATAAAATATGGAGGTGAAAGGTTCCCTTACCGATTTGGTAACATACGAAACAAACACCCCATAGAAGAAGGATCAATAAATGAAGATCTAAATACCCATAAATGAATATATTTTTCACAACGAGTATAATCATTGGCAGTACATACAACCCACAAAAGGAAATAGTGGAAAACATAGAATTAATCTCACGGGATTTAAAAAGTGAGATTGAACACCTTACCATGTTGTAATAAATCGAGTAGTATAAACAAAAGTTAATAAAAACTAAATTAATCACATTATACCATGAATATAAATATAATCATGATAATATATATCAAATCACTTACACAATACACCAAATTCAATAAATAAGTGGCCAACAATGGAAATCTCACAGAATTAAAGGTTAGATTAGAAACCACTTACCTCGTGTCCGACTTGACACAATATTTATATAATATCCAAAATATTAAATTAATGTGAATTTATACATGATTAATATAATTTTTAAATTTTATTATTAATTTATATCAACTATTTCCTTGTTATAATAATTAGTTAATTATTTTAGTTCATATCAGACATTTTGTCAACGTTAGGAACATGAGTTAAAAATGAAGTTGTTATAATTATATATTGTCCATGTGGTCCAAATTTCAAAATATATAGAATTATATTCATGAGTTAGATATTATATATATCTTATATATTCATTATATATATTTATTTATAATATTACGTAACATTTACAGATATGAAATGAAATTCGTCAGTCATGGAGGCAGTAAGTCGTATGTACGATTCAATAATACATTCATTTCTATTTCGTATTTAATGGAATAAAAAAATAATGATACATGTGTATATTATAATCCTGTATAACATAATATATAATTTCATTAACTTCATCTTTTATATGTTCCATGCATGTTATTAACGATTCATACCACATTGAAGGGGTTGTTGTCTGTACTTACTCAAATGAAATTATGGTATTTACTGGTTTTTGAAACCATAAAATAATGATATAAATGAAAAATACAGAAATAAAGAGGTGAAATAATTAAAATATATATCTCATATAAATACAATGTCATCCTAATGGCTACCATGAGAGGCGGTTAGAGATATTTGAACAATAATCATCTCTTGAGGCAGTAGTTTTCCGTCTACAGAAAAAATATGTTCATTAACTATTAGATGGACATGTGAGTAAGTTTAGTTCTAACACATAACATAAAAACAACCTAGTATATTTAGGATTCACTTTATGTTATATAATAAAGGAATAAAAATTCTTTAGAGGGTTGTATAAGTAAAACATGGTAAAATAACTTAAGAGATGACGTTACCTTAAAATTGGATATCTCTCTTTGGTTGGAACCAAAAGGTTCACATGAATTTTTTTCTACATAGGGAAATGATTCAAGGAGAAAGACCTGGAATTAGGGATATTAATAGGGTACTGTATGGTTGAGACAAGGTTCTTGAGAAGTGTGATGAATGGGTTAGAAGTGAGGGATTTTTATAATGTGGAGGAGGGACTCTTTATGAATGTTTAAAAATATTATTTTATTATATAATGATTTTAGGTATCTAAAGGTCCAAAACATATTAATTATGAATATATTATGACTCATGTTATAAATAAAATCATACAGTAGTATTTGAATAGGTTTTTGACATTATTTTAATAATTATAATCATAATTATTTAAGTCATCCATTGATGAGGTAAACACTGCACCTTTATTGTTTAATTAATAATTTTATTTATTTGATGTTTAAAATTCATTAAAAAAATATAATTACATGTGAAATGTTTTTAAATATCAAATTATTTTTTATTGACAAATATATAACATATATATCCTTATTTAAAAATTTGATTTACTAAAATAAATATCTTTAAGTCGTTATTGTCAACAATTAAAATTAACTAATATAATTGTCATTATCACGTCCATGTGGATTCATGGGGTCACAAAATCAACCCAAGGATTCCAATTTTTAAATATATTTCAACAAATTGGATTATGACACATTTTATGGTTATATTATAATATTATAATAATATTTTGTTATCTTTATTTACCTGATTTACCATTTAACCATGGTAAATAAAATATTTACTGAATTAAATATTCATAATGTACACAAATAAATGGTATCTATTTAAACAATTTGGAAATCCAAATTAAAAATATGGAATATATTTTTCCAAATTCAAAATAAAAAAGTTGCAGAAATTAAATTTAAAATAACACCTATTGTCAAAACAAAAATCTAGTTTTTAAGAAATAATCACTATCAAAAGATTGGCACTAGTTTATATCCAATTTCAATGTGAAATTACTTAAAATATCTATAATAGAATAATAGGGTAAAAATATAATCTAATTACACTTTAAAACCATTTATAAAGATAACATAACCATATAAATAAATAATATTAGAATTTAGTTTGAATTAAAATACATTATTTTTCATTATTCATAAAAAATGAACTTTATCAGAAAAATACAAAATTTTCATCTAAAGTAAATTTTTTTCCCTAATATAATGAAGAATAATATTTTTTCAAATATATACTATAAAAGTAATAGAAACTAGATTTAAAAAGGGTTCGACATCAAAATGCAGTAAAACAACCTTTTAAATATTCTTAGAGTATTTATGATTAAAATCAGATTATTTCTTATTTTGAGCATAAAAATTTTATTGGATAAATGTCAAAACATTTAAAAAACATTTATATTAGTATTTTAGTTAGTCTTTTCCATTCCTGCCAATACAAAGACTAGGAATTATCTACCATTTAATATAATATTATATTATTACTTTCTAGTATGACTCGGCATTGTGTGCAACATATGATTTAGAAAAACCCATTTTTGCGTATCAAGTAATCCATCAAACAGAGAACCCCCTGTAATGTAAAAATAATATATAATTCCCAAATATTAATAAATATTAAAATGTAATATTCTTTATTTACCTATGATCTTATAGTAGAACCCCATTTAACCATTGGTAGCCAACTATTTCATCTCATGAGAATATTGATATATCAAGGGATTATATATAACTAGTCCCCATCCATCTAGATCATTTAAAACTATCTATAATATAACAAATAATCAATTTTATTCATATGAACGAGCCTTATCAACATGTATATGTATTTAGAAAATGATACAACTTTATCATTATTTCTCAAGTTAATCAAATAACATTAAATGTAAAAACCATATGTAAAATGGTGTAAAATTATTGAAAAAAATATCCTTCATAAAAAATATGGATATTTAACAGAATTGTCATTTCTAAAAAAATGGTCATATGAATGTGACTGTATCATTGTAAGGTTAACAATAATAAAAGAATGTGATATTGAAAAATAACTTTTACCAATTGGTAATTTTAAATTAAAATACAATCAGATGAAATAATTGAAACTAAAACATATCACCCCATTAATTATTAATTAATCAATATATTAAATGAAAAAGGTGTATATAAACACCATGTAAAATAAAATTAGATAAAAATAAAAAAATTATCATTTTAATGTAAATAAAAATGAAATCCCTTACTGCAAGCTTCATTTTTGTAGAATTTTATTTAGAATCATATATTGTGGTATAAACATGGTAATAAACTATATATGATACAGTTTTATATATATTATATGATATATTATCCTTGTATAACATCTTATCACCCATTTGTCAATAATATTTTATTATAACCATTTTTTGAGTTGTTAATTGCCTTGTTTTCTCATTCATGTTATATCATGAAATCTCCAATTAATTTTCATATTATATATTTATATCTTCATCATAATAAAAAAAATGAATCTATTATTATATTTTCTAAACAATTAAAATTTTAAAACTATTTATTAAATATGTTATTGAGAAATGATGTATGTTATAAACATGGAGACGGTAGCTGATACGTATGCTTGAGTAACATTTCTATTTTTCAATGAACATTATAAAAAAGAAGTAAGTAGTATTTTATGTTTCTAAAATTATGATAATATTATATTATTTCTCAAAATAGAAAAATATATTCAATCCATGTGGTTTGGTGATGAAAATAGAGTCATATTACTTCGTGAAGGTGGTAGTAAACACATTTACGAACACAGTTGTCATATTTCAGTAGGTGAAAAGTAAAAACAGTTGATGTATTATATTTTAATAATGATATATATTTCATTATTATAATAATTATTTCATATATATCATATATGTTCATTAAATCTATCCCTAACACCTCAATCATAAAGATGAAGTGAAATATTAATTCCATCACTTTGTGAGGTGGTAGTTCATTTTACACATGACCAACATTATTATATACCTAATAAAATGGAAAGATAAAATTTATATATTATATAACGAATAAATATTAATTATAATGTTATAATTGTCATATATATTGTTTTTATCCATCATAATACCGAATTTTGAGTTGAGATAATGGAAAAATGGATTAAACCATTTCGTGAGGTGGTAGTCTTCCATAAACATGAATGATGATTTCATAACCCCTTTGACAGAAGTGAAATTTTTTTAGGTTAGGAACAATTTAAATAATTATCTAAATATATGTAATATGTGTTGGATATTATGTAATATTGGTTTAAAAATGAATGAGGGAGGTGTGGTATGTAATTAAATAAATAAACTCATTTAAGAGTGTTACCTCTTCTTCAAGAAAACTACTAAGGTTTTCACCAAAATCCTGAAAAGAATAGATTTCAAACGAAAATAATTATTAAAGATATATTTCAGTTAATTTGGGATGTTATGTTATTGGGTAATTGTATAACCAAGAGGAACCTATTGTTTGAAGAAGAGGGGAGAGGGGGTGGACTTTTATAAGTGAAGTGAGTGGAAAACTTGTAAATTTTTAAAAAATGTGTTAATAAATTTTTAATATTTTAAAATGGTATAAACTGGAGTATTATTGATCCTTACACATTATAGAGTAGAAATATTTCCAAAATATTGACTTCAGACATGTGATTAATCTAATATAACCCTTATATTTTTTGTTTTATCCCTTAATAAACCCATTTTACCCTATCCTCAGCAATTAATTATAATATTTTGATTACTAATATTGGTCAAATTTTAATTTGAAAATATAAATTATGAATATATAAAATAGTTAACCATTTTTTCCATATTACATTAATATATTTGGTGTAACCTAATTTTAAAATAATTTTATTGGGGCGACGAGAAAGCGAATTTTTGAAGAGAAAATGCACAAAACATTAAAACATTTTTATATAAAAAATATGACAAAAATGATTCCAACAAACTAAATTGGATTAGTAGATATAAAATATAAGTAATTTTACATTAATAAAAATTAATTATATATATATATATATATACATTGTATTTTCAAATTCATAATGGAAATTTTCAAAAAAAAATCAGTACTTTTCATTATTCCTAAAAAATGACATATTTTAGTGAAATCGCCGAATTTAACCCTAAGATGAATTTGATATAATGATATCAAAAACGAATTTTATTTTTTAAAATTAATTTCCTAAATTTGGTAAAAATTAATTTTGAATTATCTGATAAAAGAATGAATAATTTGTTTTTTAGAAAAATATAGTAATTTAGAAAACATTTTTTTTCTATTAATTGAATATTATTCATTGTGTAATTAATAAATGACCATAATTTTCAAAATTTATTTATTACTATTAAGATCATAATATTTAATGTCTATGTTATAATGGTTTACTATAAGGATGTTCATTTTGACTGATGATTGTGTGTTCCTTAAGCTATCAAATACATTAAATTTAAATAAATATATTTTTTCAGTCATATAAGTTCTATTTTGTTTCTCACATACTATTTCAATTACAATACTGTTATTTTATATTTTTAAGGTGTTTCATAGACCCTAAATTACATAAATTTGAGCTTCATAATTAAAATATGGTATTTTTAATCAAGGGTTTGATATTTGAAAATTATTTTGTTGAAAACCCACATCGTAATAAATGTTAATAAAACAGCCACTAAATATGAGATTAATGGATGTACCAAAGTCATATTGAATAAAAAAAACTAGTATTCCATGTAGTAGAACATAGGTTGCATGTAAAGATATAGAAATTTATTTAAAGAATAAATAATTATAGTGAGTTATTGAGGTCACTTATCAAAGTAAAACGAATGATCAATAAAAAGATATAGTCCTCAATACCTTAATTCTATTATAATTTATATAATATTGTGATTTTTCAGATACAAATATAATTGGATAGATTTTTTGTTTCGTGATCCTATTATTAATATTGACGAATTATTTGAATGTTTATTAAAATAAGTAAATATACATACATGGTACATTTCTATTTCATAATAACAATTTCATTCTTTGGATATAATTCAATAAATTTCTAATTCATCCCTTACTCAATGAAATTAATATAAAAAATTATTTTTTATGCGTGAATCACTGAAATTACCATGAAAGTTATAATAATATATATAAATTTGTAACACCTTATTCCATATATCTATAACAATTTTACAAAATTAATATAGTTGGTATAATTTATCATATATAATAAATTAAATCTAAACCACAATATAACATTAGTAGTTCATCATTAAAATTTATTTTTCAATTAATTTTATAGAAAATAGTGAAATATTAATTAAGAAATCATGTAGGAAAATGGTTGGTGCTAAACACCTTTTATAATTCAATCAGCGATTCAAGTCTTACAGCTTTATTGAATGTGAATGGTTGTCACCCAGTATGTTTGTTTTTTGGTTTCCAAAACTATATTAATATAATTAATATAATATTCTAAAATAATATGATGTAAATTCATAAAATAAAATTAATTTTTAAAAAACTATTAAACATATATTTTCAATACAACCGTTTCATCACAATGTTTAATAATATTATTTGAAAGTTATTATAATGTCATTAATGATCATTTTTACCCTATAGGGTATCAATACATCTAAAAAAATTTCTATAAACTATAAAGAAATTATTACTGGAATAAAATTTTCACTAGAAAATATAAAAAACCAATGTTATATATTTCTAAAATTTTTCCAAAAATATCTTTAATCATAGTAGACACTCGTCACAAAAAACCCAAAATTGGTGTTTAATAAATTGGCCTTATGATCAATCATAAAATCAAATACACCTGATTGTACCCATAAATAATTTCTTAATGAAGGCACATATTCTTCTATAATTTATCATGTTTACTATATGTTTCTTAATTCTTATCACCATAATACCATTTTTAAAAAATATAAAATTTAATTCCTAACACCCAATACATAAATACATAGTCTATTTTATTTCAATATATGTCATTATTTGTCCTAGAGTTTAACAATTAGAATATGTAATTGAATCAGATAATTCCAAGGTTATACACATTTAAGAAATCAAAAAATAAATTCATCTTTAAGATTAGATATATTTTCTTCCACTATACTCATAATTTTTTCTCAGAAATTATTTTTTATAACTTAATTATCCACATATAAAACATTTTTCAATTGTACCGAGACAAAATATTTTAATGATAATACACCATACGTTTAATCAATGTCATTAATTTTAATCATCTATTAAAATCCATCATAATGTTTTTTAAAGTATAATTGAATATTCTTAAATATATCCCACATGAGTGTTAAATATGGAGTCTAGTTTAGCCCTTTTGGGGCACCTTTTAATGATCAGTTTAGAATAAAATATCCCTTTTTAAATTTATTACGCCTTGGTACATTTTTACTAGAACTAGAACTTCTTTTAGTGTTTCAATATAGTTATATTTGTAGTAAAAACCATATAATCATTACATTACACAAGTCATTAGGATGTTGATCTATAAATACAATCAATGGATATCAAAGGGTTATGTTCCTTAATCAATGTTTTACTGAATATAGTTAACAATGTTTCTACTAGACATTATTTTATACCAATTATAGGGACTCTAAATAGTGTATCCCTAATTCAGTGTCTTCTTTATTACATTCAAATGGTTATATTAAATATCATCCAAAGGGACTGGATAATTTAGTTGTCATGGGAAGCAACAAACGTGCTTGAGACCTATATTACAAATCTATAAACAAATTACAATATTTTTTTAAATAAAATTATTCTCTATTTAATATCATTTCATATTAATGATCAGAAAGTTTATGTATTACTGGGAAAGGAAAAAATAAGGGTGATCTCAAATGCATAATGGGGTTATGTATAGAAGAAGATATCATGAATAAATAATAATAATCAAAATTGAATGTTACATATTGGAATAAATATTAAATTAAAATAACTTTATAATAAATAATCAAAATGTATAATGAAATAATTGATCAAACATTCCATTTATTTAATTGGATAGGTAATAATAAATAAGAAAATGAAAATAATAGAAATCATATACTATTTAATCATTAAATAGAGAAATAAATTCATCCTTAGATAATATCATATTGAAAATATAATTTTCTAAAAACTAATAAATTATTAATGATAGAAATTATTATTTATTGAGCATAATGACTCCAGAAAATCAAACTTTTTCCTTCTAAATTTGCCATAAAAACAATTTATATATAATGTATAGAAACATAATAAAATATGGCTTTCCAAATGTTTCATCCTTTGTGACTTGAAATTCATCAAGGGGATAATTATAACAAAGGCCCACATATGTATATAATGTCAAATAAATTAATTTTATAATAAATAATATATTTAATTAATAAATTATGTGCCCTATCATCATGTATTTTTATTGACAAAATGATACAGTTTTATCAATATCTCCAAAATTAATCAAATAAATTTCAATGTAGAAAATGTATATAAAAATGGTATATTTTTTATTCAACAATAATATGAATCACAAAAAAAAATATATTTAAGTTAAATTTAATTTCTAATGAAAAATTAATCTAAAAAATAATTGTTTCAAGATAAATGTAACATTCATAAAAGAAATTGGGATTTCATAGTAACCTTCTCCAGTTGGTAATTTTCATAAGATATAACATTGGATGAAATATTAAAAAATGAGAAATAAAATATAATGAATTATAAATTAATTATTATATGATAAGTAAAAGGGGTCGTATATACACCACATAAAAGTGAATTGTTGAATAATAACAAATAAATTTAAATTGAATATAAATTGAGATGAAATCCATTTCCTCACACTTTATTTTAATGCCATGTTATTTAGAGTCTTATAATGTTGTTTCGAGCACATTATTAAATTATAACAGAACTATAAAAATATATATAATATCAGATATGAATTTTTTATAACATCTTTTTACCTGTTTGATAATAATCCTTAATTAATACAACTATTTGTTGTTTTAATTACCATGTTTATTCATTACATATTTGTTATGAATGTTATGATTATTCTAAATATTATATTGTAATATCTTTTATATAATAATTATAATTACATAATTATCAAATATTTAGATAAATTATATAATCAAAATCAATCATAAATTGTTTTTTTGAGAAATTATGTGTGTAAGAATCACGGAGATGGTGGGATGCACATACACATGACTAACCGCGTCATTTTTTCATTATTACTATAGAAACGAAATATATAATATTTTAACCATTCATAATCATCATAATATAATATTATTTTATGAAATATTCTTATAAAAAATCTATATCATTGGTAATGAAAAGGGTGTCACATCCAATTATTATGGTGGTTGTCCACACCTTCACAAGTGATGTTATTATCATTCAGTGAGTGAAAAATTAAAAATTGATTTATAATATTTTTAGAATGATTAAAATGTCATGAATATTAAAATTATGCCATTCATATGACATATATTAATTAATTTAGTCATCATCACCTTCTATTTAAATAATTTTTGAAAGTTGAATCACATCTCTTTATGAGGATGTAGTCCATCGTAAACACGAGCGACGTTATTGTATACAAAATTGAATGAATGGAATATATATATATATATATATATATATGTCTGTGATATAATGAATATTGATTTATAACTATTCTATAAATATCATATGTATTCTTTATATCCATCATCATACCCATCCTTGAATGGTGGTAATGGAAAATTGAATTATATGGGTTCACCAGGAGGTATTATGACATACACACAAATGATGATTTGATAACCCGTTAGATGGAAGTGGAGATGGTCTTTTGATTTTAAATTATTATAATAAAATATATGTATATGGAAGATAATTTAGTATTTATATCATCATGGTTTAATAATAATTTATGTGGGTGGAGAAAGAAATAAAATAAACACCCTCGTTGAATAACATTACTTCTTCATCGGGTAAAATCCATAGGTTTTCACAAAAAATTATTCATAGAATTGATTAATTCCAAAAATGATTATTCCATGATTATGATATTGAATATAGGATTCCATTTTCTATTTTCATCTAAAAAACAGTTTTATTATGTATAGAAGAGAAGAGAGGGTTCATCCTTTAGAAGTGTAGTCAATGGCACCCTTGTAATTTTTCAAATGGAATAGGTGTACCCACATTTTCAACATTTCAAATGGGTCCAAAATAAAATATTATGGATCATTATACACTATAGGGTCTGAATAAGCTCATAAAATATATTTTATTGATGTTTATAGGTCAATTTTACCCTTATATCTGTAGGTTAACTCTGAGTAAATACATTTTACCTTAATTGTGGTCATTTATTTTTATTGTTTTTACAATCCATTATGGAAAAAGAGTAAGTTGATATTATTATATAACAAAAGTTATTATTATATAAAATATGTAATATATTTTTACAAATTCATTTCTCATAATTATTGAAATATTATTTATAATTAATCTCACAGACGTTATGAAAAAGTAGGTTGTGAAAAGGTAAAATGTGAAAAATATTTCAATGTTTTTATATGAAAATTCAATTTTAAAATTATTTAAAAAAATATTATATTAATAGATATATATTTTAACCAATTTTACCTCTAAAACAATTTATAATAATATTTATCATTTTAAATAATTTAAATTAATAGGTATATTTCAATTAAAATTTAGTATTTTTCTATTTTCATCAAAAAATTAAACCATTCAAAAAAATAAAAAACACAAAAAGGATAATATTTATATTGTTATTTCAAAATTGACTTATATTTTTTGAATTTTTGTTTTATAAAATTGATATATAATAATTTTATATTTTTTCGAAACATGCTATAAATTCAACTTTTATAAAACTACAGTTTTTATGAAAACATTAGTTTTCCTATTAACTGATTCTTTTTATTATTTTAATCACTAAATAAAAATTATTTTCATAATTTAGTAATTACAATTTTTAGCTTCCAATTTATTTACTATTTTATTATATTATAATACATTATGGTTCATTTTGGCTCGAGGATGCGTGTTTCGCCAACTATCATACAGATTAAATTAGATGAAATGTATTTTTTTCTCCTATTTAAGAATTATGTTTTGTGTCACATACAGTATTGAATAAAGTATTAGTTTTTTATAATTTTGGGCGGTTAGAAGATAATTTTTTTATTCCTCACTATAGTAGATATTGAAGCATAAAAATATCAATATTATTGGGAAAAATGAAACTATATTAGCATGGATGCTCGAATGATATACAACATTTTATGAAGAAAGAAATTTTTTTAAATGAAATTATTATATGATGGAGAACCCGGGTAATGACCTTTAGAGATCAAGGATGGGTTTTAATTATGGTAAATTAAGATTCATGGATCATAAATTAAAATGTGGTGCTATGAGGTCATTTAACAAAACAGAGGAGAAGAAGTCCCCTACTTATGTTCCACCCTCGATACAATACATTAAATATTATGTTATTGGGAATTATGAATATCAATGACCTATCAAAAAAATAAATCAAAGGGAATATACCTAAAAACCCTCTTGAACCATGGGAATAAAGTAGAGAACAATAAATCAAAACATACAATGTGGATCATAATAATGTAGTAGGAAATGATACATTTATCCCCCACTATGGAATTGTAAAAGAATTATTTGATTTACGTACATCATACTGTAATGAATATTGATCAATCACCTGATATTCTATATATTGAACTATTTGGGAAAACTCATTGTGTAATGATAAATTCATCCAATATGTAAAAAACATATTTGATAAATATTTTTTGGAATATTCTCTATAAAAATATATTTATAAACACATTAGTCGAATTTGATGTAATTTTAACCATAAATTGGCTCTCTATACATAGTGTTCATTTCAACTGTAGAGATTAGAAATTTTAATTCAATATTTCTACTCAGCATGTTATCATGTATAATTTTGAGTATTATTATTATCTCCTCATGGATGAAAATAATATTATATGGATTTGGATACCAAACAAAGATGGAGTCTTGAATTTAATGGTCTTGTTGGATGTAATATTTTTGGACATTCCTATTGTATGCGACTATACTACTATGTTTCAAAAAATACTCCCATTATCCCCACACAGAATTAGATTATTTTTTATTCTTACTACTTATTGGATCAATTATTATATTAAAAAATCTATATTGAATGTCTGCAGTTGAATTATATTATATAAAGAAGTTACTACAAGAGAACATTGAAAAGGGTTTCATACACAATATTTCTTTAAAATGGGGTGACCATGGTTAATTTTTTTTATTAAAGTATGGATAAATGGGTCCCTAATTGATTATTATGATCTTAACAAAATCATGATCAGGAATATGTATCTACTAAACTGTATCGAGGATATGTTACATAAACCCATAGGACCCCAATCATTATGATGATTGACCATTTCTATGGATATAATCAGTTAAGTATAAAAAGGAGGAAACATCCAAGAACATATTACATGTCACCAATAGAAACAATGGATTCATTGTGATTCCATTTAGAATTTAGAATTCATCCTTTATCTTCATGGATTTAATGAACTGAGTCCTTAGAGAATACATTTAAAATTACGTTCATATCTCTATAGATGATATTTTTATATATTCATGAATAATGTACAATCATTATGACCTTTTTTAGATTGTTTTATAGAACATTAAAAAACAATGAATTTCCTTGAAAATTTAACATGTTTGAAATTTTTTTTAGAATGTATCATTGTGAGGTCATATATGTAATACAAATTCCATAAACATTACATATTATAGTGAAATTAAACTTGAATTAAACTTATTACATTCCCTAAGATAATTCAGGTTTATAGATTAATAGTATTTGGTCATAAATATTAAATAAAAAATCTATCTATTACAAAGAGGTAAAATTAATATTTATCCCTTTTAACCACCAATAGAAAATTTTCGAAAGAATTTTTTTTATAATAATGAAAAATTATTATGTCTTCTAGAATGACATCCCGCATTCCAACACATATTCCTAAAAGCTACGAAAAGCATTATAAAACATGGTAAGAGGAAAAAAATAGTATGGTACATAAAAATATATAAATCCATTAATCTTGTGAAATACATAAAAACCAAAAAAACATGACATTATTAAATTTTTATTTTGAATTATGAAATAAATACTTTCCACCAGAAAAAGAACATTTTTTTCTTACATAAAACATTTAAAATAATTATAATGAAAAAAAATTTGAATGATTAGAATCATTTTCATATCACCCTTACATATGGAGTAACCCTCAAAATTGCACATGCAATAAAAATAATAGTTACACATCGAGTAACAATCAATGATACACTTGAAATAACCATAATGACAATACTAAGAATTACCATTATATAATATTCCCATATTCTCTTAGAAGAAACCTAATTAGTTAACATAATACCATAATTGAAAAAACAATAACACAATATTAACTTATTCACTTATGAGTAACCTAATCACTTAGCTTCATACCTTTACCAGGTTCATTGGAGATCTATAACGGGGCCATCCAACACTAGTTTACAATGGAACCATTTGTCTGAATAATAAATTCCCAAGAATAACATAAAAATATATAAAAACATGCATCATAAAACATTATTTCACCATTGAGAAAAAAAATTTAGATCTCGATATATCTATATCCTTTAAAACTGTTTAACGACCCAACCTATGGTCAACATAATTCATTCCCTGAGAGGGTGGGTCACATTGCTTCAAGTGCGTCTCTATAAAAACACTTCTCTTTATTACACACTTTATAATGATTTAATACGTAAACTATTTACTTGATACAACATAAATGATCGATATAAATAGTGTATTTAGGGATTAGGAACATTACCTAGTGACTTAAAACATGAATCAAAACATCTTTATTGAAAACCTCCTTTACATATCCACTACATTATTTCATATATAGCATTGCATGGGATAACCTGAGGTCATGAATAAGAAAAGAGAGAGATATAAAGCCCAGTACGGGGGTAAACAAAGAATAACATGAATAATAACATACATTTTTGAGAATATGCATATCAGCAGGGCATAAAAGAAGCATGAACGTAAAGGAATGAAAAAATCATGATTATCAGAACATGGAAATGTGGCAACAACACATAACACTATATTACCATGAGAAAAAGCTCATTGCACATGGAGCATGAGTAATCCCTTATTTATCCAGAATTAAAATTATTAAACCCTTATTTAACATTATGAATCATGATATTAATCTTTACCCAGTGCATTGGAGTACTATCAGGGCTCAACTATTTTGAAACATTTAATTTCATGCATAAGTGCGCAACATAGATCAGACAACATGGATTCATTAAACATAATTATATATTCCATGATAAAATATTGTGGAATTCATACATGAAGCTATACTATTAATAAGTAAATGTGCATAAAGATGAATACCCTTGATAGATAAATTAGCATGGTATTCACGACACAATGACTTTGGCTTTGAAAATCAAGGTGTAAATTCGGTAGTATAACATTGTGAAATAAAAATTATTAATAATGGTTGATGTGGGAGAAAGGGGTGTATCATCATATTCAAAAGAAATCTACCTTATGGGGTTAATATTGATATATATCCAAACATAAATAATGGATGTTCAGATTCATAATACAAAATAATTTCATGAATGTAAATAAGGAGATTGAAATTCCTTACAGAATATCGACATGTTAATTGGTGTACATATGAGAAATTAATGATAGATAAGGGGCCTCTAATCATTTAAACATAACTAGGGAAGTATTTTGGAGGTTTTAAACCCTACCCTAACATTTAAAATTGAAAATAAAAGGGCATAACAATATTAAGAAACATGGATAAAATGAGAAATGAAAGAAAACCTTACTTGGAAATGTGATCCCAAAGGCTTGAGAGGGGATTGAGAGAGGATTAATGGGTGGTTGGGGAACCTTGGGAGGATTATAATGAGATTTGGGATGAGGATGGACGAAATCAAAAGTCATTGAGTGATGAGGAAGTGAGAGATTGGGTTGGTTTATATTGGAAATAAGAGGGAAATCTTTATTTTTTATTTTTTGGAAACCACACATAAAACTAATAAAAACCACAAACTATCCAATGGTTTTTACCATTGTTTTATCCAAAATATATTGTAAAAAGATATTTTATATGTCCAATGGAAGAAATTATAAAAATATCCAGCTTGATTATATGGAGGTGAGTCACATTGTCATGGAAATCAATTAAAAAGTTAAAATGTTTATATGTCTTTAAGGGTCACCTAATACTTTGTAAAATAAATAAAACAAACATAAAATAACATTATTTTAATCTCAAAATATATATTAAAATAAAATTGTTGTTATTGTAATTTATTACATCACTATTGTGTCATAATGATGTTATAAAACGCATTATATATTTAAACAATATTTAATATTTACCCAATAATTTTATTATCTCATAAATTAATAAAAATTTCCCCATTAGATAAATTAGACATCCTGATTCCAGAAATAATATTCATTTTATATAAATAATTTCTTCCATATGTGAATTTTTACTTTTAAAATAAAAAACATCATTTATAAAAAATTCATGGGTTTTGGAAAAAATAGCTTTCAATCCTTAATAAAAATAACAATTGTATTCATAATAATTATACAGTCATTTATATTTAATAATATAAAATATAATTAAATTATTATATAATAATATTATTTAATTAAAAAATCCACAAAATCATCAGAACAGATTAAATATGGAATTTTTTCTTTGAAAAGTATTTATGAAGTAACAATAATAAAAAGAATGTATATTCTCTATACAAAAATAATGTAGAAAATTATAGTACTAAGGTTTCATTAAATAACCTTCTATAAGACCCTCATATGACCGAAGGGTATGGTGTGTGATGGTACCAGACTCCTGGGGTGTCTTAGATAACATCGCTCTTGTAGTAACCTATATTAACATATCCATCTCCCATAGGTTGTTCCATTCGGGCATAATGTGTTGAAGCTCAGCTTCTACTTGGTCAATATTGAATCTAAATGAAACGACCTCCTTTACGAGTTCTGAAAAATGGGCTTTGTAAGGAGCAATTCTACATGATGGGGCCATCAATTCTTTTTTCTATGTAAATTGGATTTGATAAAGCCTTATATTTATTCTAATCATTTGATCACTGTTCAACAACTATATTAGAAAATGTAACAACTCTTAATAGTATTTTAAAATCCAAATGCATAAATCCAAGTAGTGAATATTTTTTATATAACCATTTTATATAATAAGACATTTAATTGGATCTAGAGGAATTTTCATTAATAAAAATTTGGGTCCTTACAATTTTCCCCCTTATGAAATTTTCCCTCAAAATTTCGTTTTACACTCTAAGCCTCAAATAGATGCAGTTATATTTCCTTTATTGCCTGCTCTATTTATTATGTTTCCACTTCATACTTATGGTTTCACTATAGTACCTTGACTAGGTGTGTAGTCATGTTACATAGAACTTTATCTCTACAATCCATGATCTTCACAAGCTGCTACTCGTAAGAAAGATCATCCTCTAAGTATACTACCTCTGATGAGAGTACATGTAAAGGGTCTAGTAGGGACATATTTAATAGGGATACATGAAATAAATCTCATACGTTGTCCATGGTAGGAGGAAGTGCTAGTCCATAGGCCACAACCCAGACAGGATTAAGAATCTCAATGGCGATGATGTTCCAAGGACATAGCTTTTATTTATTTCCAATCCTCTTGACCTTCTTCCACATAGATATGCATAGTAATACTATGTCTCCGACATATATCTCATGTTCTCATTAATGTTTATCTCCATAACTCTTCTATCTACTTTGGGTTGCATTGATATGTTACATAATGGTATTCACCTTATCCACCATTTCTTTGACCATTTCAAGTCCTAGAAGCTTACGCCCACTGACTTCATCCCAAAACGGCAGTGTTCTGCACCTTTTCCCATAAAGTTTATAATATGGTGCCACTGAGATGCTCATGTGGAAAAAATTATTATCGGAGAATTCAACTAGTGGAAGATGTTGGTCCCATCCTCCGTAGATGTCCATAGAACATGATCTTAATATATATTTTAATGATTGT
Source organism: Viscum album (assembly GCA_963277665.1). Lineage (NCBI taxonomy): Eukaryota > Viridiplantae > Streptophyta > Magnoliopsida > Santalales > Viscaceae > Viscum > Viscum album. The sequence continues at coordinate 207,673 of CAUJRU010000986.1, forward strand.
ATAGTTTGCTCGTATTGGCCATCAGTTTTTGGATGATCGGCCGTACTGAAGGTTTGCTTAGTTCTTAGAGGATGTTGGAGACATTTCTAGAAGTTCGAGTTGAATCTTGGATCACAATCATATACAATATATAGTGGTAATCCATGCATCCTTACCACTTCTTTGATGTAAATACGTCCAAGATGATCCAATGAGATATCCACTCGAATCACAATAAAGCAAGCAATCTTCGTATGATGATCTACAACAACCCATATAGAATTGTTTCCTCTAGATGTCCTTAGAAATATAGTGACAAAGTCCATGGTAATGTTCTACCACTTATAAGTATGTATGGGTAGTTGATCCATCATCCCCTTAGACTTTTACCTCTCAACCTTTACTTTATGGCATGGTTGGCACATTCATGCATATTTAGTAATCTACCATTTAATATTGTCCCACAGAATGTTTTCTCAGATATCTAGATACATTTTGTGCTTCTTGGGTGAACAAAGAAGGTTGATCTTTGTGCATCATTTAGAAGCTCCTTCTTTATATTTTAATCAAATGGTACATATAATCATGAACCAAATCTGACAATTCCATCATTATCAACCACGAACACTGAGGATTTCCCATTTCTGATAACATCCACAATTTTCAGAATTTCTACATCCTTTCATTGAGATTTCTTTTATTTTCCCTATTAGATATGGTTGAGAAATCATTTGAGAAAGGATTGATGACGTTCATACCTTAATGATTCTCATGTCCATCCTCTGTAAATCCATGATGATTGCGTCATTTTAAATTCTCATCATTTATAATGATGTAAAATCTTTTCTACTTAGATAATCTGCCACCATGTTTTCCATACCGAGATGGTAGTGGATTGAGAAATCATAAATCTTTAGGACCTCTATCCAAATATGTTTGTGTTTATTACGCTATTTTTGTGTGAATATATATTTGAGGATCTAGTGATCATATTATATCCCACACTTCTCCCTATGTATATAATGGTTCCATATTTTCATTAAAAAGATAACAGCCACCATATCTTTATCATACATGGAATGGTTTTGTTCATGTATTTTCAGCTTCCTTGAGGTGTATGATATTACTTTCTCCTTTTTCATTAGCACACAACCTAAACACCTCGTAGAATCATCACTGTAAACCAAAAAGATTTCTCCACTTATTTTGAGTGTGAGTGATGGTGTAGTGATAAGTCGCCTTTTATACTCCTTGAATATCTCTTTGAATTCATCACTCCATGATAGATTCACACGCTTATGAGTTAGCTTGATAAGAGTGTTGGACAATCCTGATAAAATCCTCACAAATTGGCAATAATATCCAGCTAACCTCTAGATTCTACATATATCTGTTACTGATGTTGGCCTTGGTTATCCCTCAATTGTAGTAGTGTTGGAGGGATCAATAGATATCACATTACTTGTGATTATATGGATTATAAATGAGACCTCCTTCAACCAGAACTTGCAATTTTTGTTCATTTCATAGAGATTATCCCTTTTCAAGGACACTAGTTCTGTTCATTGATGCTCCTAATAATACTCCTTGGTTTGGGAGTATATTAGAATATCTTCTATAAATACAACCAAAAATTAGTTTATATAATCTCTAAAAACTATATTTATATTGTCAATGATGATTTCTGGAGAATTAGTGAGTTTATATTTCATTAATATGAATTCATAGTGCCCGTACCTCATACAAAAATCAGTTTTGGGGATATCCACCTTCATTACCCTTACATGGTAATATGTTGATCGAAAATACACCGTGGATAAGTATTGTTCTCAAATTCACTGACCAAACAAATTTTCAATTCAAGTCATAGGATACTAGTTCATTATCATGATTTTGTTGAGATCGTGATAATCAATGTAAAGGTGGATTTAACCATCCTTCTTTTTAAGGTAGAGGACTGGATCACCCCACAGTGAAGCACGAGGGCATACAATCCCTTTACCAAGATTCTCTTATAGTCTATTCTTCAGAACCTCAAGCTATATAATAGCCATTCTATATATTTTCTTGGATATTCACAATACCCCACGTATAAGGTCAATTGAGAATTCAACATCTATTCTAGGAGGTATACACTGAAATTCAATGAGAAACACTTCTGAAAATTCATTCACAATGAGACTTTTTTCAAGGATGGTTTCTTCTTTAGACTCAATCATTTGAACAAGATACATGTACTTATAGGGTAGTAATATCTTCCCTTGAGATGATGGTGACAAAGGATATTCATATTCCTCTTTGCACTTGTATATAATCAACGGTTGATTCTCAACCTGGAGGGTGATTTCCATATCACAACAATTTATGATGTCTCTTTATATGGAAAGACAATCCTTGGAAATAATTGCATCAAATTATACTATAGTGAGTATGAGGATTATTGATAGGGTGTTCAATCCCTAAATTATGATATAGAGGACTTATATTCATGGGATGCAAGGATTCCCCTGTTTGATGTACTCACCGACATTTTTTCTTCCCTAATTTTTTGTGGTGTTGGGATTTTTCAAATAAAAGTTTTGGATGTAGAAGAATGTTTAAAACCAGAATAAAATAAAATGGTCCCTATTATCGAATGGATGAATAGCATACCTGTCACCACTTTGTTTTTGGGTTTCACTTCGGTGATAGTGATGGGAAAATCTCACCCCTTCTTCCTCAGAGATTGTTGGTTTCCTTAGAAAAACCATGGACTAGGGAAATATTTTGAAAGGTGACCTAGTTATTTATAGTTTTAGAAATAAACAACGCATCTAGGGTCATATGAATCATTCCTATTCTCTGTCGTAGCTATGGGTTTCTTTATTTATGATAACAGCTAGGTACCCCTCTCTTCTAAAATTAAATAATTTCCTCATTCCCATCACAAAAAATCTAGGGTGTTTTTTTCAAACCACTAACAAGTGGGGTGGTAGATCATCTTTGCACCATTTGAATTATCCATCGAATAGTAAAAATTGATGTAGGCCTTATGATTCTTATCCTCATGGTACCCTTTGGATTTTTCGATCTCCATTTCAACATTGAGGACCAATCCGAAAAATTCCTCATAGCTATTAAAGTCATAGATCGCTATGGCTTTCCGTAGGATATGTTTCAGACCACCAATGAAGTGGTCAACCTTGCATTCATGGATAGTGATAATTCCACAGGTTTATCGTGCAAGACTTCTGATGTAATATTCATACTCTATGATGGATTCGTTGTCTTTTTTCTTGAGGTCAACGTAGTCACTTTCCATCTTAAATCGAAGGGTGCGCAAAAATTATTTATCAAGTCCCATTTCCGAAAATCCTTCCATTCATATAACTTGATCTCCTCCTCATGTTTTGTATTTTTGATCAATTTCTACCATTGATCAACTTCACCCTCTAAATGATAATCATCCAAAAGATCAATATCTTGTTTGTAAACTTTTAGGATTTAGAAGATATTTTCAATTGAAGTGATCCATTATTCGATAATTGAGTGATCTGATGATCCATTAAATATAGGATGCCATTTTCTCACAAATCACTTGATAGTGAAATGATCATTCTTGGGGGGGGGGGGGTTGAAAGTTCCAATTGATCCATTTTTATAATAAAAACTTCAATTATTTGGTTCAGTATTGTAATAAAGTTCACGATTCCTACTCCCATCAGATTGGGCATCTCATTTGAACAATCATCACATTGATCTATTCATTAGTTGTTATCTTGAGTCCTCTTATTTCCAGTCATTGGTAGGAATAAATGTAATGTTAGCGGTAAAACATATATGGTAATCCAAGGAAAAAAACTAATGACATATAAATTACTTTAATTTCATTAACTTCTCAATCCATAGGTTTTAATTGATGTTATCCATGATCTACATTGTGACATATATTTTTAAGATTATTTTATTAATTCCCTTAATAATGGTTCATAATAATATTGTGAATTTACCAAATCATATCCCCCAGGAGTGTTGTAACCAAGAGTGCAGAAAGGCCCATTGAAGGGTACCAGGATACCCTAGGTCATGCCTGAAAATCCTTATTGGAGTTTTCACTCCTAGGACCATCTCTGGAAGAGCTTCCCCTACCTACTTGTATCCAGACAGGTATGTATTTTTTTGATAAACCATTTACTGAATAATCATCAAAATTTATGTATTTTTTTATTACCCTTAGTATTATCCCTAAGCCTTTCACATGTTTTTCAAAATCATGATCCCATAAATAACTAAACCTAGCCTCTAATACCATATAGACAACCCTTATCTTTATTACACACTTAATCGTGATTTATTACATAATCTCTTAATACAACATAGAATATCAAGAGGTATAGTGTTTTTGGGTCTTAGAAAAATTATTTAATCACATAAAACATGAAATCCAATATCCTAATTGAAAATGTCCTTTACATATCCATTATATTCTTTTGTACATAGTATTTCATGTGATAACCTGAGGACATGCATAAAAATGGGTGATCTATAGACCCCAATAAGGAAGAAAAAAGGAATAACATGAATAATACAACAAATTTTTGGAAATAGTCACATCAACAGGGAATAAAATAAACATGAACATAAAGTAATGGTAAATCATTATTATTATTGTATGGAAATGTGGCAACAAAATTTAACATAGTATTTGAATGAGCCAATTCTCATTGAACATGTAGCATAAGTAAACCCTAATTTCACTTGAATTATCTTCACTAAACCATCAGTTCATAGGACTTATCATGATATTAATGATTACCCAATGCATTGGAGTGTTATTATGGTGCACCCTTCCAAAACATTTCATTTCCTGCATAAGTGTTCCACAAAGATCATACAACATGGATTCATTAAACATCATAATATTTTCCACAATAAAGTAATTCTGAATTCATACATGAAACTCCATAATCAATAATTTAATGTTATAATGCTGAATGAGATTTATAGATAAATGGGAATGGTATTTACGGCAAAATGACTATGTCTTGAAAAATAATTGTGTAATTTCAAAAGCATAACAGCATGACATAAGAAATCATATAAATGGTGGATGAGAGAGAAATATGTGTCACATCATATGTATATGAAATAAAAAATATGTGGGTCCTATATATACATTCCCTAACATAAGAAATGTAATTTTTTATTTATAATGAAAAATAATTTCTTGAATGTAATAATGAGAGTGATGTTCCCTAAGGAATTTCAACATTGTTACTGGTGTACATTAGAGGTATTAATGGGAGATAAATGGGTATTTTATCATTCAAACATAAAAATGACATTATGGTGGAGGTTTGAAACCATAAATAACCATGTACAGTTGAAAATAAAAGCTCATAACTATATTAATAATATTGGATAATATGGGAATGGAAGGAATCCTTTACCTGGAAGTGTGATCCCAAAGGAGTGGGAGGGTCTTGATAGAGGATTATTGGGAGGTTGGGGCACTTTGGGAGGATTCTAGAGAGAGGATTTCATTGTTATGATGAACTCCAAATGAATTGCATGAAGAAGAAGTGGGATCTTGGGTGAGTTTATATAGGAATAGAGAGGCAATTCATTATTATTTAGGTTTTGGACACCACACGTTAAACTAATTAAAACCACAAACTAGCCCATGGTTTAGGAAAATGGTTTTTTTCAAATGGGACTGGAAAAAAATATTTTATAATGAAAATGGCTGAACTTCTTAAAATATTTGGAATATTTATATGGAGGTGATTAACACTTTAATGGAAATAAATTAATAAGATAAAATGTTTTATATGTCTTGAATGGTCTCCAGAAGCATTGTAAAATTAATCAAACAAACCTAGAATCATATTGTTTTAAATTAAATACATATATTGACATATAATAATGTTTATAGTTTTTTATTACATCACTATTTGGTCATTATGATGTCATCAAACGAATTATATATTAAAAAAGTATTTAAATTTTCCCAAAAAGTTCGACTATATCCAAAAATTATGAAAAATTTCCAATTGGATAATTTTTATGTCTTGATTCCCAAAAAATATTTATTTTACCTAAATTATTTTATAAATATGTGAATTTTTAATTTTTAAAAAAAAAATAATATTTATCGAAAATTCATGGGTTTGGACAAAAATAGCATTCAAACCTTAACAAAAATACATTTTGTAATCACAATAATTTTACGGTAATTTATATTTGATAAAAAGTAATTTAGTTATAAAATTTTATTGAAATATTATTTGATTTAAAAAACCATTAATTCATCAAATTGGAAAAATAATTTTATTTTTCATTAACAACTATTTATAAAGTTACAATAACAACATGAATGTATATTCTATATACAAAAATAATATACATAATCATACTACTAGGGTATGATTAAATAACCCCTTATAACACCCACATAAGACTGACGGGTAAGATGTGTGATGGTGAAAGACTCTTTGGGTGGCATAGATAACATCACTCTGATGGTATTTTCTGTCAACTTTTTATTCTCTTATATGTGGTTCCGCTCGAGCATAAAATGTTGAAGATCTACATCATCTTTTCAAGAGAGAAGCCCAATAATGAAACCTCATTTTTGATCTTCGACAAATGGGATTTATATGGATAAATTATATTGGATTAGGTCATCTTTTCGTTTTTCTGAGAAAATTGGATTTTTTAAAGCCTTATATTTATATTAATCTCGTTACCATAGTTTAACGACTAAATTAAAAATAGTAACAATTCATAACATTATTTTAAAATCCAAAAACATAAAACCAAATAAGTGAATATGTTTTATATAGTTATTATACATAATAATACATTTAATTGGATTAATCATAATTTTCATTAATAAATGTTTGGGATGTAACTATTTATCTATATGCAAGGGTTTCCAACTAGCTAAGGGGGAATAATTGTGGTTTAGTGGGGAGATTTTTCCCTCGTATCGGAATGAAAAAATAGATATGAGAAAAAGAATGAAATTGTAGAGGAACCAAATTTGAAAAAAAAATAATGTAGTGGAATTATTAATTGATCTTGGAATATAATATTAATACAAAAGTCTCTATGGAAGTGTCAATCATGGATGAATATTTTTCTGATAAATTGAATGAGAGCATGGGATTAAAAATACAGGTATGCTATTCTAAAAAACCAAATAACCTAAATATTATATACTATTATCTCAAGCATATACTCATTCCTCCTCTCAAAATCACAAACTATATTTTTAAATATCAATAACCTGCAATAAGTGTGCTTTCCCTTATCGATACCTGTAAAATAAAATTATCTCATTTTTTAAAAGTTGCCTTAGTAGAGTGTGAGATAAAATTATCAATAAGATACCACAATTTGTGTGTACATGTTATACGAGTACTGAAGATAAATAAATGGTGTAAAATTACATATTTTTGAGGTATGAAATGCTGAAATAAATAAGTATCCTTGTTAGGTTTCTATAGGTCACCTTGTCGGTCTACCTACTTAGACTAATGTCTAGTATGGAATTATAATTAGTTACTATATATATACTAATTTATATAGTTCAATAATATATTTCATCAACTTTTATGAACCAATTACGTATGAATGTACGTGGCCATATACCTAGAATACAAGGTGGTTGCTGGAGCTAGGCATAACATAGACACCACTGACAAGTCAAATGAGCCTAAAATATGAATTAATTGGTTAAAAATCTTTTATTTAAATAAAGAATATGTGGACATGTACTTGGAATACTGGTTTTGATAATTATTATACATTGTATCCTTTGGATCCGTGGTGGCCTCTTCAAATTGATGATTTCTCTAACGAGCGTTCACTTGATGAGTTGATTGATTCTATAAAAATTTTATCTCATATCAAGAATCTTAAAATTCTATTATTTATATAATAATTATAGATATAACTAAATATGATAACCATTTAATAAAATGGAATTTTATTATATATACATATATAAAAGTGATATATTGAAGACATCATGAACTTAGGATTAGATTGGTGGACTTGTAAAATGAAATACCATAAGCCTTATACACTCTATATTTAATTTGGTAAAATTAATGTTTTACTAAACATCCATTTCATTACAAGTATTATAACTCTTTTCTATAGATATATCATCATAAATACATGGTCCCCCACATGGAATATAGGATCTCTCATGCAGTTGTTAGTGTAATTTTGCTGCCTACATTGAGCTACTATGATATGATTATATATTGATCATAACTTCTAATGCCCATTATAATGGTTTTGTACCCATGAAATTAATTTCTCCATATTCTTCTATATAGCTCATAGTATAACATCTCATTACATGGAAGCCATAATATGGTTACATTTTCTTGTTAGACTGTTAGCTATTATTGAATGAAAACTCCACAAATGTTAAATATTTACCCTTTATTTCATGGAAGTAATGTTATCCTGAACATATATTATCCTACAATATTTGGATAGTTTCTTTCATCCATAAATATAACTAATGGGGATCATATGTTTTAGGAAAAATTGTTATATTTAAATCATTATAGAGAATCCTCTAAAATATTTAAGTGACATCTCTGGGACTCAGTCCAAAATAATGTATAAGATTATTCAATGATGTCTCAAAACATCATTTATATATAGCATCACTTGAAGTCCTATTTTAAATGTTTAAAAAATTAAAAAGAACTAAGATTAAATTTTAAGAATATTTTCAATTACCTATATTGAATATTTACCCTTATATATCTTATGAAGGATAGTTATAAAATTCATAGTAATTTTAAACCAATTATTTTTTAGTATAGTTAAAGGATACATAACCCCTTTAGAATGTTATCTTTTATGATTCACTTGTTGTTATACTAAGTATGTTTCAACATTATCTAATCTCATTGAATTAATATTTTCTAATAAGAATTACACCAGGATAACCCTATACATATTGGTGCTTCTAGGATATATTGATAGGTTTGATCTACATGCCTCATCTTGTATATATCCATTCAACATCAGTATCAATGGAACTCACAGTCTCTAACCAAACCATAGAAATACTATAACACCAATTTTATACTCTACAAATTTTGAAGTACTTATATATTATATCTTTTTTGTAGGTCCTTATCAACATATATAGATTTCATTATCCTCTCTAGTAATGTGGGTTGCATAATTACCTGGAATAATAATGATGTTTCTCCATCTATTATAATTTCAATTTTAATTTTAACTAAATCCTTGAAAAATTGATCATTCTACACCTTCAACAAGGAGAAGATACATTAGTCTTTTATACTTATTAAATATTATACCTTTTTTTCAATACAAATATTATTATGTAATGAAAATTTTTATTCCATTAGTACTTCTAACCTCCTCCTTTGTCCCATGTCAATATCTTTCATAGAAATAATGTACTTTAGATTCTTTTGGATGGTGTATATATCATATATATCACTATAGAGGTTATTTGACCTTATATTTATTTAAAATATCAGTAATTTCAGAAATATATCAAACATTTTATAATTTTACTATAGGTTTATCAAATTTCATGATTCATATGTAACAACTCTATTATTTTTAATTATGAAGAATCGATGAACTCTGATAAATGTGTACATTGCAATTAGATAAACTTATTTACCCAATGGAAGAGTCAATAAAAGTTAACTTACAAACTATACCAATAAATCTTTAAAATTGCCACGAACCAGCCCGGGTCGACCCTGAACCGGTCACCCGAGCCGGTCCGCGGCAAGTCCCGAGGGGCGTTCCCGATCCCCACGGGCTGGCAATAAGTGCCGGGCGTTAAAATTTCAATCGTTGGGAACGATTTTAGCCCAAACTAAAAACATGATCAAAAGAACGAATATAAACTAAACAAACAGACAAACACTAAAGACACAATCAAAACTATACCACGACATACCTCCATGTGACCTCGCGGGTGACCACCCAACTACAACCAACGTCGCTCCCACACTGAGCGACTCAAGCAGGAGAACCTGAACAAAAGGAACCTGCAACTGAAAAGGTAAAAGATAGGCGTGAGCACAAAAGTACTCAGTAGGTGAGCCCCACAACAAATCCCAATGCACTGCCAGTAAATAAAGAATCTACCTATTCCAGGTTTGAACTACAATGTATAAAAGTATGCTTTTACAATGTTTCACTTGAAAAACTAAACACAAGCCATCCCCCTTATTCCTTTTTAAAAGTTGAATTTCTTTTCATTGATTCTAAATTCGTTCTGAACGATAAAGAAGTGTTACACTTTCAGTTTTACTACACAAGAGAAAAACGCATTTTTATTTGAAAACCATTTTTCGCAAAGCAACCAGTACAAGCGGTAAAGAAGAACTGAAATTAATCAAGCAGGAAAGAAAGCAAGTGCAAGTAGAAGTAAACAGGCAAGGAAAAAAAACAAGTGCAAGTAAAAATAAACCAGAAGTTATCAGCAATAACCATGGGCACACACACACACTCACACACTCACACACACACACATACTCACACACTCACACACTCACACCCAAGTGGACCCCCGTATGCCGACGGAAGGCACCACGCCAGAGATGGTAGAGCACTATGGGTAAAACCCCTAAGGTTCATCTAGCTCGCGTGGGACCCTAGAACCTCGTGTCTCGGTGAAACGTGGCTTAGAAGGCCACGACCCTCAGAAAACGTGGCTTAGAAGGCCACGACCCTCAGAACACGTGGCTTAGAAGGCCACGACCCTCAGATATCATATGTTTAGTTAGTGTTGCAAACGTCAATCCAGCTAAGTGAAACAGGGACGACACCCATCCGGCTCACTAGCACACTAGTTCTAGTCCGCCCACCTAGATACCCAGGGTTTCCCGTGTGCTCAAGAAAGCTTCACATTCACATAGTATATTACTTCCTCATATCGCAGGCCAAACCAGATATCGCACACAAAAGTCACCATTTCCACATCCAAACAATATTTCAAAACTCACGCACGTCAAAAATACCTTTCTGAAAATATAAATGTCATTACCCAATCTTTTCACAAAAACCCCTTTTTGGAAACACTCAAACAAGAACACAAACAACTTTCACAACCCAGAAAGCATTATTTTTAATAACACAACAAGGGAAAACATCTTTCATCAACCAAGAACCACACGTAAAGTTTCCAAAAAAACAATTTCAAAAGGTCACACGACGTTTTCTCTGATCAAGGTTATAAGAAAACACCATTTCCCATAAACAGTACATTTTCTAATTTACACACGCCAAAAACATTTTAAAACCCAATTCAACATGTCTTTCGTTACTCAGGAAGAACCATTTAGCGACATTACTATGAAATCCCACAATTGAAACCAAGAAAACACTTTTAATGAAATGCTGGAATTAAACAGTTTGCATTATCAGCAAATCACCACACTATAAAAACTACATAATATTATTTTCTTAAATTTACCGAAATTTAATAAAAGGACAAGGAATAAATAAATTCTTAATTTAGAGGCAAGTGCATAGGGAGACCTACCTCAAGACGCAGCTCGGAACGAAACGACACGGCGCAAGACTCCCGTTGCGTGATGGTCGCACCGTCAACCCAATCCTAAAACAATAGGCCGTTAAGCAGGCTCATTAATGACAACATACCAATAATAATAATAATTATAATAACGTAATAATAACCAAAATGTAGTAATAGTAATGTCATAATAATAATAATTATTATTATTATTATGACATAATAATAATATAATAATTATAAGAGTAACAATAATATCATAACAATAATATTAACATATTAATTATAATGACATAATACTAATAACAACAATAATAAATATAACAACGCAATAATAATAATAATAATAACAACAATAATATGATAATAATAATAAAGTAATAATTTAATAATAATTATAACAATAATAATATATTAATAATATAATAATATTAACATAATAAGCATAAAAATAATATAATTATGATAATAATAAAAATAGTAATAACAACATAATATAATAATAAAAATAACAACATAATATAATAATAATTAAAACAATAATAAATATATTCATAATAATAATAATAATAATAATATAGTATTAATAGTAATAACATAATAATAATCATAATAATGATGTAATGAGATTAATAATATTATTTAAATAGTAATAACAATAATAAATGTAATAATAATAATAATAATAATAATGTAATAATTATAATTATAACAAAACAAAAGATAAATAAATATAAAAAAAAAGAAACTCACGAGCAGGGGGGGAGACGGGTCGGCGGTGGGAGGAGCAGGCGGCGCGGGGTCGGCGCGGCGAGCTCGGGACGGCGAGCAGGAGGGAAGCGGGGCGGAGAGGCGAGCGGCGGAGCAGGGAGGCCGGGACGGCCAGCTGGGTGCGGGGCGCGGCGGAGTGCGCAGGGGGAGAACAGGGGAGGCCGGCGGGAAACGGGGAGCCGGAGCCGGGGGGTTGGCAAAGGAGGCAGGGGAAAAGCGGTGCAGCGGGGGAAGCCGGGACGAGGTCGGGGAGCTGGGGGATCCGCCGGACGGGAGTGGGGCTCGGCGACGGGAACAGGCGGCGCGCCGGGCCAGGGGTCGCCGGGATGGCGGTCCGGTAGGGAGCGGAGCGGCTGGGGCGCGCTGGAGGAAGTCGAGCGGGAGCGGGGGAGGTGCCGGAAGAAGCCGCAGCACCCGGTAGGGGAGGAAGGCCGGGGCTGAGATGAGACTTGGGCCGGCAACGGGAGACAGGAAGGACGGCGAAGCGGAGGGCCGTGGCGGTGGAGGGCGTAGGAGGCCACGCTTGGGCTGAGCGGGAGAGAAACGGGGAACGTGAGAGAGAGGGAGGGAGTGGCAGCTACGGGTAAGCGGGATTAGGGTTTTGTTTAGGTTCATATATATATATATATATGATGAAATAATAATAATAATAATAATAATTGTGATAATAATAATAATAAAACTCATAATATTAATAATAATAAAACTTATATAACAATAATAAAACTTATAATAATAATAATAGAACTTATAATAATAATAATAATACATTAGTTAATTCTTATAATAATTATTTTGACCAAATAATAAAATAATTTAAAGATAATACATTACATTTATGCATATAAAGATATATAGATACATAACCATATATAGAACTATATGTATATATATACGTTATTATACATATATATATGTAAAACATACATAAACATATATAAAAATAAAATTAATTATCATATTAATAACACAACTTAGATAACGTTAATAATAAAATATCAGCATAAAGATTATAATATTTAAACATGCCGGGTGAATACACGGTCACCCGGGCTGAACGCACGGTCACCGCTAATGATGCAGTGACCGCGCACCGGCGCGAAACCGCCAATCGCAGTTAATATTCAAAAAAAATTTAAACCGGGACCAAGAAAGAAGAAAAATTACGGACGTCCGCGGTCGGGGTGTGACAATTCTCCCCACCACAGACACTTTCTGCCCCCAGAAAGTCACCAGGTCCCAAGTCAGCCAAAAACCAAGTCTATGCCCAGACAGAACTAAAGGAACTGAAGAAACTGAGGTTCTCGGGGATGACCTTACTCTACACAGGTCACACCCGACCGATTCAAGAGAAAACTGGGGTCCGAGATTGAGGGGAGAACATGAAGGGGTTCTCCCCACCACAAGAACTTAACTAGTGCAGAAAAGAGACCATTTAAATAGAAACCCCTAGGAAAGGGGGGGGGGGGGTCAACGCGGGAACTCCCAACCAACTCAAACCAACTCTTATAGCACGATTAAAACAACACTTCCGTCAAGACATTAAATCCTCGACCAGAGTCAACAACCTTCAACACCCGGGAAAAATCCATAGAAAAACATTCAACCATTATCAAATTGGAGACATGATCCACCGAAGTCCACAAAGCATAACCACATCGACAACCTAACCAAAACGAGGACAACCCACACGAGAGTCAAACACACTTTTAAGAAGGACACACGATTTAGAATAGTACATTCACACGACAAGCCCACTTAGATTTATTATAGAACAAGTCCATCGTCACTTTATAGAAAAACAATGCATTGACAACGCTGTTGAAACATTAATAACAGGAAAGAAAGCACTAATAGATCTTGATTGTTCCACTACTAACACGGAACACAAAACCTGGACCAAGGCTTCACACCCCTGGGGACTCCTGACTGTGCGCGAGCTTCACCCCGAGACTTGTGGTTGGGGCTCTGATGGCTGAAGCATCTTCTGCCTCACAGTCAGGTACTGACATTCTCCCATCACAGCGTCCTCTTCATGCGACGCTTCTTGCAAAACTTCTCCAGATGACCCAGACAACCGCAGCGATGACACGTCTTCGGAGGGTTGCGACAAGACGGCTTTAAATGCCCGAAACGACCACACTGATAGCACGCCATTGAACGATCTGATGAACTGGAAGCTAGGACCAAAGGGAATAACTCATTAGGAACATGTATCTCTGGCATATTTTCCACACCAGAGGAGGAACTCTTATGAACAACTGGGGATGCTGAAGTACTAACCACCCGCACACCGAAAACCAACTCAGCCAAGAAAGCTTCCTCTACCAGCTTCTCGAAACAAAGGTCTTTGTAAGGGTGGACTCGCTCCTTGATCTCTGGACGAAGACCCCCAGTGAAAAGAGAGGCCTTCATGAGCTCATGCGACGCTACCTCTGGAGAAAAGGGAATCAGTTCCTTGAAATGGTCAACATATGCCTTCACCGTCCGTTGACCTTGTTGAATATGCACAAGCTCCCTCTTTTCTCCAGCATCACTTCCTCAGGTACAAACCATTGGATGAAAACCGTTTTAAAGACATCCCACGTCATTTGACCTTGAGTTGACGGTGGGTTAACCATCTTCCACTGGTCTAGAGCTGGACCCTCAAACGACTCCATAATTGCACGGACCTTAACACTATCGGGAGTTCCCAATATTCTAAAGACACGCTCCACTTCCTCGAGCCATTTCACTGCCTCTAACGGACCCTGATCACCATGAAGAATAGGCAAAGTCTGAGGAGGACCAAAAACTGGGCATGACATATCCAAATCCTTAGAGACCTTTCTGGGCGGCATTTCCCGAGCGATATATAAAACACAAATCCAAAACCAACATCAAACCGAAGCGACATCAATAAAAGCGCCTTCATCAAAAAACAGTCAGCACAAGGACCAAACAAATACAACACAACCCAAAACAAAATATCCTCTTTAAAATTCTCTTTTCCATTTTTGATTTCAAAACCACCCTTTCTCAAGATCACTTTCCAAAAACCAATCCACTTTCAAACCAAAACTTTCCAAAACCATTTCCCATTTAAAACCAATTTAGAAAACAAAGTCAAGCCTTTAACTTCAAATACACACCCAGGTAATCTCATGAACTGTTGCACATGTTTTCATCCACATTCCATTCATACGTGCATCAACACACACTTTCCATGCATTCTCACACATGTGCAAACGTTCATAAAGAGGACCTGGGGTTTTCATCCCGAACCATTCTTAGCCAACTCCAAGAAAACAACAGATTTCCAAATCAAGAGACTTTAGTTTTAAAACCCATTTCCTATATTTAAAGTCCATTAGAAGAAACCAGTCCAATTTTCAAAAACCCTTTTTCATTTCAAACAACGTACTTACACAGACCAAAACAAAAGCAGCATCCAAATTTGCATCAACCACTGAAGTGAGAGACTAGTAGTCACGCTCAACCTGACGACATGGTAGTGAGCCATGTCTCAAGTCAGTTTCGACCACTAGGAGGAATTCAAACCACGTACTCGAACTCCACATGGGTCACTACTCCATGTGAAATTACGACGTAACGTCGGCTTACCTCCATTGTCATCTCTCAATCCAAGACAAACCAGAAAAGACAAGGACACAATTCCCGAACTACCCCTGGTAACTCAAAGATCAGTGCGAGCAAGAGTTCGCGACGCTCTTCCCGTACCTACCCCTCGAGTTCCGACAGTCCTAATCTCCTTCTACCGGACAACCCAAATAACAAGAACCACCTCTGATACCATTTTGTCATGAACCAGCCCGGGTCGACCCTGAACCGGTCCCCCGAGCCGGTCCGCGGCAAGTCCCGAGGGGCGTTCCCGATCCCCACGGGCTGGCAACAAGTGCCGGGCGTTAAAATTTCAATCGTTGGGAACGATTTTAGCCCAAACTAAAAACAGGATCAAAAGAACGAATATAAACTAAACAAACAGACAAACACTAAAGACACAAACAAAACTATACCACGACATACCTCCATGTGACCTCGCGGGTCACCACCCAACTACAACCAACGTCGCTCCCACACTGAGCGACTCAAGCAGGAGAACCTGAACAAAAGGAACCTGCAACTGAAAAGGTAAAAGATAGGCGTGAGCACAAAAGTACTCAGTAGGTGAGCCCCACAACAAATCCCAATGCACTGCCAGTAAATAAAGAATCTACCTATTCCAGGTTTGAACTACAATGTATAAAAGTATGCTTTTACAATGTTTCACTTGAAAAACTAAACACAAGCCATCCCCCTTATTCCTTTTTAAAAGTTGAATTTCTTTTCATTGATTCTAAATTCGTTCTGAACGATAAATAAGTGTTACACTTTCAGTTTTACTACACAAGAGAAAAACGCATTTTTATTTGAAAACCATTTTTCGCAAAGCAACCAGTACAAGCGGTAAAGAAGAACTGAATGTAATCAAGCAGGAAAGAAAGCAAGTGCAAGTAGAAGTAAACAGGCAAGGAAAAAAAACAAGTGCAAGTAAAAATAAACCAGAAGTTATCAGCAATAACCGTGGGCACACACACACACTCACACACTCACACACACACACACATACTCACACATGCACACACTCACACCCAAGTGGACACCCGTATGCCGACGGAAGGCACCACTCCAGAGATGGTAGAGCACTATGGGTAAAACCCCTAAGGTTCATCTAGCTTGCGTGGGACCCTAGAACCTCGTGTCTCGGTGAAATGTGGCTTAGAAGGCCACGAACCTCAGAAAACGTGGCTTATAAGGCCACGACCCTCAGAACACGTGGCTTAGAAGGCCACGACCCTCAGATATCATATGTTTAGTTAGTGTTGCAAACATCAATCCAGCTAAGTGAAACAGGGATGACACCCATCCGGCTCACTAGCACACTAGTTCTAGTCCGCCCACCTAGATACCCAGGGTTTCCCGTGTGCTCAAGCAAGCTTCACATTCACATAGTATATTACTTCCTCATATCGCAGGCCAAACCAGGTATCGCACACAAAAGTCACCATTTCCACATCCAAACAATATTTCAAAACTCACGCACGTCAAAAATACCTTTCTGAAAATATAAATGTCATTACCCAATCTTTTCGCAAAAACCCCTTTTTGGAAACACTCAAACAAGAACACAAACAACTTTCACAACCCAGAAAGCATTATTTTTAATAACACAACAAGGGAAAACATCTTTCGTCAACCATGAACCACACGTAAAGTTTCCAAAAAAACAATTTCAAAAGGTCACACGACGTTTTCTCTGATCAAGGTTATAAGAAAACACCATTTCCCATAAACAGTACATTTTCTAATTTACACACGCCAAAAACATTTCAAAACCCAATTCAACAGGTCTTTCGTTACTCAGGAAGAACCATTTAGCGACATTACTATGAAATCCCACAATTGAAACCAAGAAAACACTTTTAATGAAATGCTGGAATTAAACAGTTTGCATTATCAGCAAATCACCACACTATAAAAACTACTTAATATTATTTTCATAAATTTACCGAAATTTAATAAAAGGACAAGGAATAAATAAATTCTTAATTTAGAGGCAAGTGCATAGGGATACCTACCTCAAGACGCAGCTCGGAACGAAACGACACGGCGCAAGACTCCCGTTGCGTGATGGTCGCACCGTACCGCACCGTCAACCCAATCCTAAAACAATAGGCCGTTAAGCAGGCTCATTAATGAAAACATACCAATAATAATAATAATTATAATAACGTAATAATAACCAAAATGTAGTAATAGTAATGTCATAATAATAATAATAATTATTATTATTATGACATAATAATAATATAATAATAATAAGAGTAACAATAATATCATAACAATAATATTAACATATTAATTATAATGACATAATACTAATAACAACAATAATAAATATAATAGCGCAATAATAATAATAATAATAACAACAATAATATGATAATAATAATAAAGTAATAATTTAATAATAATTATAACAATAATAATATATTAATAATATAATAATATTAACATAATAAGCATAAAAATAATATAATTATAATAATAATAAAAATAGTAATAACAACATAATATAATAATAAAAATAACAACATAATATAATAATAATTAAAACAATAATAAATATATTCATAATAATAATAATAATAATAATATAGTATTAATAGTAATATCATAATAATAATCATAATAATGATGTAATGAGATTAATAATATTATTAAAATAGTAATAACAATAATAAATGTAATAATAATAATAATAATGTAATAATTATAATTATAACAAAACCAAAAGATAAATAAATATAAAAAAAAGAAACTCACGAGCAGGGGGGGAGACGGGTCGGCGATGGGAGGAGCAGGCGGTGCGGGGTCGGCGCGGCGAGCTCGGGACGGCGAGCAGGAGGGAAGCGGGGCGGAGAGGCGAGCGGCGGAGCAGGGAGGCCGGGACAGCCAACTGGGTGCGGGGCGCGGCGGAGTGCGCAGGGGGAGAACAGGGGAGGCCGACGGGAAACGGGGAGCCGGAGCTGGGGGGGTTGGCGAAGGAGGCAGGGGAAAAGCGGTGCAGGGGGGAAGCCGGGACGAGGTCGGGGCGCTGGGGGATCCGCCGGACGGGAGTGGGGCTCGGCGACGGGAATAGGCGGCGCGCCGGGCCAGGGGTCGCCGGGATGGCGGTCCGGCAGGGAGCGGAGCGGCTGGGGCGCGCTGGAGGAAGTCGAGCGGGAGCGGGGGAAGTGCCGAAAGAAGCCGCAGCACCCGGTAGGGGAGGAAGGTCGGGGCTGAGATGAGACTGGGGCCGGCAACGGGAGACAGGAAGGATGGCGAAGCGGAGGGCCGCGGCGGTGGAGGGCGTAGGAGGCCACGCTTGGGCTGAGCGGGAGAGAAACGGGGAACGGGAGAGAGAGGGAGGGAGTGGCGGCTACGGGTAAGCGGGATTAGGGTTTTGTTTAGGTTCATATATATATATATATATATGATGAAATAATAATAATAATAATAATAATTGTGATAATAATAATAATAAAACTCATAATATTAATAATAATAAAACTTATATAACAATAATAAAACTTATAATAATAATAATAGAACTTATAATAATAATAATAATACATTAGTTAATTCTTATAATAATTTTTTTGACCAAATAATAAAATAATTTAAAGATAATACATTGCATTTATGCATATAAAGATATATAGATACATAACCATATATAGAACTATATGTATATATATACGTTATTATACATATATATATGTAAAACATACATAAACATATATAAAAATAAAATTAACATTCATATTAATAACACAACTTAGATAACGTTAATAATAAAATATCAGCATAAAGATTATAATATTTAAACATGTCGGGTGAATACACGGTCACCCGGGCTGAACGCACGGTCACCGCTAATGATGCAGTGACCACGCACCGGCGCGAAACCGCCAATCGCAGTTAATCTTCAAAAAAAATTTAAACCGGGACCAAGAAAGAAGAAAAATTACGGACGTCCGCGGTCGGGGTGTGACAAAAATTATCCTCACATTACTTTTTCTATGTGAAATTTACCCTATTATGGGTTAGTTTATTGAAAAAATTATATAACTGAGTAATGTTTTCAACAATCTATATACAGTATCATTCTATGATAACGAATCTATGTATTTTAGATTATATAATTGATGGTGGTTATTAATTATTAACCTCTTCCCATTATATTCTGAAAAATATATTATCCTTGCATAAAATATATCCACGAAATTAATCTTTTTAAATTCAAAATTAAAATTTGTGGTATTTCCCTAATAACTACTTATACCACCAAAACTAAATAATGATTCTAAAATTATTATTATACTACTCTTAACTCATAGTGTATACACGTAACACCCCGAGATTTTATGAAAAATATTCTTTTTAATTTCATTAATGTATTGTGTTGTACGCTACACCAAAAGGAGCATTCACAACATGCATCCCGGACTTGGCTTGCATTACACGGAATCACGACCTTCCATGATAGCGTGTTTTGTACGCAATACTGAGTTTCACTATACAAAGATATGTTATATGAACTACCCGTTATGAATAGATTAAACTGAATTTTGAATTTTATAACATTATTATTCATCATACACATTTTCTAGAACATGGTATGAGAACAACATAAAGTTTTTGAGTAAAATAAGTAATTTTCAAAAAATGTACTTTTGCCCACTTTTGATGGTGCACCCACATTAAATCTTGTTTTTGACTTCTCTATAAGTTCAATTTGACAAAATAAAATTCTTCTTTGGAATAAGGATATAAAAATTTAATTTGGATTAATTTTTCATATTATTCTAATAACTTTCATATTTTAATGATAGTACAAACACACTATATTTTAATTTAAAAAAAATTTCATCGTAATAATTTATATGGATAGATTATCTTTTTAATTAGGTTTAAAGTGTAATTATAATATATTTTTACCATTAATCCAATGTTGTTCATTGGAAGTAATTTAACTTAGAAATTGGATAAAAACAAGTATTAATCTTTTGATTGTTTTTGTTTCTTAAAAACACGCTATTTATATTGATATCGGGAATTAAATTTAAAATTAATTAATGCAACTTATATGTTATGAACTTGTAAAAATATAAATCAATTTTGAATTTGGAATATCAAATAATGGTTAGGCATGAAGTTTTTGTATTTTTATGAAAAACTTCAATTTTCAATGAATAGTGCAAGCACTTAGTGGTAGTTAAAAAACTGACATTTTTAATTTAAATTAAATTTAACCACTTCTGTGAATTGAATTTCAAAAATCCGAGAGACACGATTAATATCAAGGACTAAAATATGGTTCAATGTGAAGAAAATATTTTTTGGTGAATAGTAACTTTTTACTTTTATTTACCACGGTTAAAAGTAAATAGGATAATTAAGGGTAAAATGATATTATTATTACCATAACACAAGTCTTAATTCTATTGGATAAGTTTAATTCAACCATAAACAACATTAGGAATAAAATATGTCCATTTAGGCGCACTTGTATTATATTTGGACATTTACTATTAATTTATTTTATGAAGGGTTAAAATAGTTAAAATCAGAGTTTAATAAGTAAATCATTTTTAATAAAGTGTTATACATAAGATAAATTTGAATATAAATATTCATTCGAAAGATAAAATGATTTCCCACATAATAATATTTTATTTGTAATTTTTAGACATTAAATAATTTTATTTTATTTATGACAAAATGATGATGCAGTAATTATCTTATTAATGAAATATTGACATAATTGATGTTACAAATACCCAAATAAATGTAATTTTAGACTTTTTATGAATTACAATAACTTTATATGTTAATATGAAATTTTAGTACAGATTTAATTAACCTTTTTTGAACTCAGCATTCTGTTATGCTTTTTACAAAAATCAATTACCAAATAGTGTCGAAATTGACATAAAATAGTTTTTAAAACAAATATTATATTATTAATTGTTATTATATTTCTAAAAATCTATGGTTCGGCCAAGATACTTATATCATGATAGGTGTATCATCAATGGAGCACTTGGGGGTCGCTTGGATGTATATGGTATGTTTATTAACTATATAATATAAAAATACAAAGTGACATGGTAAATGTCAATCTAATTAACTAAGAGTTCAAACTAAAAGATATGGTTAATATAATGACTTAAACATATCTAAATTCTATTGGATGAGATTATTTCGACCCATTCCCACCTTAGCTTCAAAATAAATTAATTTGGAGCTATTAAAAACCGAATATGACTTTATAATAAAATAATATTTTTAGTTTTTCCAAAGGTACCCCTCTCTAACTTTATAAAAGGGTACCTCCTCCCTCTATTCCTCACACCACATTGACCCTACAAGCTCGGCCAAAACCTACCAAATTCTCTTCTCAAATTCCATAGAAACATCCTAGAGGTTCTGTTCTTCTTCAAAGTCCAATTTTAGTTCCCTAAGAGGAGGTCTCAAAGAGGCGCTTCAAGGAAGAGGTAATGTCCGTTATCGATTCTTTCAACTCTATTTATTCTTCCACTTCTTCATCCTTAGTTTTTTCATTATGAATTAATAAAATCAGTATAACTCATATAATCATATGTTATTATAAGTATGAAACAACTCTATTTCGCCATCTATCCATCCTACGGAAAATGAAATCACTACGCGTGCGTACATATGGAATACCGTCTCCACGCTGTGGTGAAATCTATTTTTCCACCTACACCATACACGGATGGGTACAATGTTGTAATGAATAACTATATATTGTTATTATAACATCATACAGATTCTTATATATTATACCATCAACTCCAATTCTATTCAATAATTATGGGAACGATACCATCGCTCGTGCGTACGTACGGACTACCGTCTCAACGATGTGATGAGATTCATTCTCAATGTTAACCATATATGAATGATCATAAAGTTTCTATAATGAATAATAATGAAATATATGAAATAATAATTCTACTAGATTTGTTTATATATATATATATTTCATCTGTTTAGTTTCATTCAATTCAATAATCAAATGAAAACAGCGTTCATGCGTACGTACGGCCTACCGTCTCCATGAACGGTGTATTTCATTACTTTTATAGATCTATAATATATATATGTATATGATGAATATATATTATAGATAAATCATGTTTTACATTATGGAATTATTTACATCAGTATATAAGTACTAATATCAAGAACGACAAGTCGAAACACATATGATAAATGAAATGATTTTACCCAAAACGATGCTTTAACATGGAATTTACGAAAGAACCGGTAATATAAAGTCATAAGTGAAACATATATAATATCATAACAATGAATATTATTATGTAATAAGTCAATGTCATTATTGAAATCATTTTACAGTAGGTTCAGATACATACAAAGCATATCGGACCTAAGGTAAGGGATAATTTTTCAAATCACATTTTTTATCTGAGATTGCTTATTCATAAGTATTTACTAGGGTTATTGTGATCATCCATGTCCATGTTTTATAAAAATGTATTCATATATGCATAAATTCCTTTTTACCCAATTTTACTTTAACCCCTTGGTATGGAGGGAATCTTCTTTTATTTAGCCTACAAGGTACTTTTTTGACTTTTCTAACAAAAGTACAAGAATAATGGTTTTTTAATCTATACAACATGAAATTATTTTTATAGGTTTATAATGCATTATTTTAACGAAGCATCCTCCAAATGATTTCATGAATATTTTCAACAAAATCCTTTTGTTTTAAAATTTAATTACATTTAGTGAAAAGAAAATGATTTAGAAGAAAAAAGGATATTTTCCTCAAGAATTCATTTCAAGTGTTTTATCAAAACCATTTTTCATCTAAGATGAAATTATATCATATGTTTATATTTCATGTATAATGTCTCTATGATTTACATGGTTTCACATTCCTTATTATGAAATGATATCCATTTCATTTATATGGAGAATGTAATGATGGGATGATGTTTATGAAACACACTTTATTTATTGGGTTATTATGAATGATGTCTGTTTATTTTGTGGCACAAGTAAGAATGATTTCATTATGAGATGGGTGGGACCTATATCTCCCTCCAATGCATTGGGTAAAGATTTATATCTCATGAGATAGACATGGCTGGAACAGAACGTTAATCCGGTTCAGTAATACAGGACTGGAATGAGGAGTGATCTCGATTCAGAAAGGGACTTTGTCCACTAAGATGGTCTTGGCAGCAATGCCTTGGCTACTATGGAAATCATATCAATTTCATAATGGCTTTTCCACAATTACAAGTTAAATTACCGTGCTATTTTATCATGATTAATGTTTCTTTATGATCTATGCCTTACGCACTTCCATGATTTATGTCATTTCTCAAGATTATGATGTTTAAATATTATGTTCATGTTTTGAAGTTCAAATGTATATGATTTGTTTTATTTTATCCATGCTTACCCATACTGAGAATTTGAGCTCACCCTTTATTTGTTTTCTTTTCCCCAGGATTTAAAGAAAGGTTTTAGGTAAGAAAACTAAATGGGGAAGATCTTATGGGTGATGTTGAAAACTTTCACCATGATTAGAAGATTATATTTCGAGTTTCCAAAGACACTAAACTATTATGATCCTTGTGTGTTTTTATGTTATGAATTATGTATTCCGCTAAAGTAATGCAATATCCATGTATATCAAGCTTCGGGTCTCTACAGTGGGTATTAGAGAACTGGGTTAGTCAACCTTTGGAAACTAGGATGCGAAAACGTTAGTGAGATCCCTAGAGTTACTTCTAAGGTACGTCTAGGGATATCTCTAAGGATAAGTATACGTATAGGTTATAGTCCTAGAACTATGGTAACGATCTTAGAATTTAACCTAAGATGTTAGATATTGAGGGTGCTCCCCCTTTAATAGGTTGTTTTCCCTAGCATGATTTTTGCCTCTCACACTATTCTTTTTGGCTTTTAGAAAATGGATGGAAACCAGAAGATTCATGATAATAGAGTATAGGACAGACAAATGAATGATATTATTCATGAGAAACCAAATGAAACAGGATTTGGAAGTCCAAACATCGTTATTATGCCTAATCAGAAATCACATAATATGATTTATAATCTTAACATTGGTAAGTTTCCAGACTCAGATAACACTATTGGAAATGTTGTTTTTCCCAACGGGTGTTTACCAATGGTTTGCAAAAACTATTGGGTTTGAAGGATTAAGAAAGCCTTTCCCAACGGTTCATTGAAACCGTTGGAAAAGCCACCCCTTTGCCAACGGTTTGAAGAAACCGTTGGTAAAGGGGTGTGTTAATCACCCTATCCCAACGGTTCTCTTGAACCATTGGTAAAGGGTCACCCCTTTGCCAACGGCTTCCTCAAAATGTTGGTAAAGGGGTCCTTAGCATCTCTTTCCCAACGGTTCAAAAAAACCGTTGGGAATTATTTCCCCCAAATCGAGCTGCGGGGCTGCTCTCTCCCATTCGCACAGAAACCTAATTTCATCCGCTCTACCGCTCTCCTCTCGCGAAATCCCCTATCCATAGAGGTGAAAACCACCTGAAATCAGGTATCTTTTAATTTATACACATATACTTCCTTATTTTTATTGTTATTGCTTTAGTATTTTAGTTTTATGTTATCAATCCACCTCCAGCTCTCTGCTACTCTCCGAATCCCCCATCCGAATTGGTGAAAACCCATTTGAATCATCTCAAATCAAGTAATTATTTCTTTATATACATATGGTACCTTGTTTTTATTGTTATTGATCTAATATTTTAGTTTTAAGTTTGGATTTTGATGTGATTTCACCGTGTAAAATAGGGAAATGAATAAAAATTTTGTTAATTAATTAGTTTCCCCTGGAATATCAGTTGTGTTATAATGTCCATGATAAATAAATGGGTAATGTAATAAAAGACCGTGAATAAATAAATTGTGTAAGTTGGGTTATGTTGCCTCTATGAGAGGTTTTTTGTTGTGTTTCATTGTATGTTGTAGGCTGTTTTATGGGGATTGAGGTGACCAGTTGAGCTTTGTGATATGTGGGGTTGTAATGTGATGGTTAGTGGGCATGGATGTGTTATGTGAAGTTGTATGATAGTGATGATGTGTGGTGGTGTTGTGTCATGTGGAGGTGTTGTGTGATGAAGTTTTGGTGTATAATGTGGTGAGGTGGTTTTGGTTGTGCGGTGGTTTGTGATGTGCAGTATTTTTATTGTGATATGTGGTTGTTTTGGTGAGATGGTTGGTCGATGTAACATGGTGTCGATGGTTATTGTGAGATGGTGAGTTGTTGTGTGGTGGTTTTATTAGTTTCCTGGTTATCTATGGAATAAAGTATGCTGTTAAAAAAACAAGATATTAAATAAATGAGATGGAATAGAAATGGATGTGTGGTAAATGGATTTAATTAATTTAACATTAAATGAATGGACAATGTAAGTGTGAATGAAGTGGCTTATTAATGAATTTGAGAAATGCTATGCGTCTTGTGTGGTGGTGGTGTGGTTTATGTGTTTTATGTAGTAGTGAAGTGTGTGATTATGTAGTTAATGTGAACCCATAGGTTGAGTATTTTTTGCTATCTATATATCATGTATTTCTATGTTATTTCTACACATTCTAGGGGGGTGGTATGTCTAGGTGGTGGTGGTGGGGTTGCAGGGGAGGGGGTGTGGGCTGTTAGGGAGGGTGGGCGGGGCTATCCAGGGGGGTACGGGGTGTCCAGGGGGTTACGGGGGTGGGCGGGCTGTCCACAAGGGTGGACGGGCTGTCCACGGGGGTGCTCGGGCTGTCAAGGAGGGGTGGGCGGGCTGTCCAGGTGGGGTGGGTGGGCTGGCCACGGGGGGTAGGGGTGTCCAGGGGGTGGGAGGGCTATCCAAAGGGGTGGGGCTGTCCATAGGGAGAAGGGGTGTCGAGGGGGGTGGGTGGGCTGTCCACGGGGGTGGTTGGGCTGTCTAGGGGGTATGGGGTGTCCACGGGGGTTGGCGGGGCTGTCCTGGGGGTGTGGGCTGTCCTGGGGGTCTGGGTGGGGTGTCTGGGTGGGGGAGGGGTGTGTGGGGTGTCCAGGTGGGGTGGTATGTCTAGGTGGTGGTGGTGGGGTTGCAGGGAAGGGGGGTGTGGGCTGTTTGGGAGGGTGGGCAGGGCTATCCAAGGGGGGGTACTGGGTGTCCAAGGGGGTACGGGGGTGGGCGGGCTGTCCACAAGGGTGGATGGGCTGCCCACGAGGGTGGCCGGGCTGTCAAGGAGGGGTGGGCGGGCTGTCCAGGGGGGGTGGGTGGGCTGGCCATGGGGGGTAGGGGTGTCCATGGGGGTGGGCGGGCTATCCAATGGGGTGGGGGGCTATCCATAGGGAGAAGGGGTGTCGAGGGGGGTGGGGGGGCGGTCAACGGGGGTGGTTGGGCTGTCTAGGGGGTAGGGGGTGTCCACGGGGGTGGGTGGGTTGTCCACGGGGGTGGGTGGGGCTGTCCACGAGGGTACCCTACTAATATGGTTATGGGATGAGGCATTCTTTGATGTGATAACACATTAAGTTCTTGTTGGTTTTACATTTTTTCAATAACACATTAGTATGTTTTTTTTCACATCTGTAGTTGATAACATGATTATTTTCATCCTGTATCGTTTACTTAAATGTATTTTCTATTAAAGTTCAATCCTATTGAATTTTTTATGACAAAATGACTTATATGAATTTTTTTACAGAATGGACAGAAGTTGGATGTATGAAACCGATCGTAGCTCAAGCGATTTTCAAAACAATTTGGAGAGATTTATAGATTTTGCATTTCACATTGCTTCAGATAGTGGTCTCATACACTGCCCATGTTCCAATTGTGTTGGTAGACCTTGGCTGAGTCGTGAAGAAGTCAGCTACCACATAACCAAAAATGGTTTTCAAGCAAACTACTTTGTGTGGTATCACAATGGGGAGAAAATGAAATCTCAAATTGGTGATGATCGAAATGAAAGGACTGGAATGGAGAAATTGTTAGATGATCGGTTTCTGTTTATTCGTCATCATGAAAAAGAAAGGATTTCGACTCAAGAAAACGTCGATATGAGGACAACTGATGCATATACTGAAAATGATGATATTGATAGGGTGAAAAAATTGAATGATGCTGCCATGACTCCAGTATATCGAAAATGCGATAAAATGAAAAAGCAGGAATTTTTAATCCAATTGTTTCATGGAAAAACTATGCATGGGATTTCTAATACAGCAATCGATTACATTCTTACCCTCTTGAAGGATTTACTTCCAAATGATTCAGATATTCCCTCAAACCACTATATGGCATGGAAGTTAGTTGAAGAACTTGGATTTTCCAGAAACAAAATTCATGCTTTCCCGAAATATTGCAGTTTAATCTGGGAAGAAACCGCTGAACGAAATGAATGTATGAAATGTGGCACATCCCACTGGAAGTCAAAATATGATGGAACACCATCCCGCGTTCCACAGAAAGTAATGTGGCACTTTCCATTGATCCCCAGACTCTAGAATATTTTTATGTCTGATGACATATCAATAAAAATGAGATGGCATGATACCGAGAGAAAGAAGACTAATGATGAGTTGGTTCATCCTGCAGATGGATTTGCATGGCAGAGATTTGATGCTCGACATCCTGATTTTGCAGCTGACGTGCGTAATGTGAGGCTGGGTCTTTCATGCGACGGTTTTAATCTGTTTGGGTTGATGCTTACTTCGCACAGCACATGGCTAGCTTTTATACACATTTATAATCTTCCCCCATGGTTGTGTATGAAAAAATCTTTCACTTTCATGAGTATACTCATATCTGGTTCTTCTGATCCCGGCATTGATATTGATGTATAAATGCAACCTTTAATAAAAGAGTTGAAACTTCATTGGGATGTGGGTGCGTGCACATATGATGCATGTTCGAAAGACATATTTCAGATGGGTGCTGCGCCTTTGTGGATGATCAATGATTTTCAGGCTTATGCAATGATGTATGGATGGAGCACGAAGGGAAAACTGTCATGTCCAGTTTGTATGAAGAATACACGATCCAGAAGACTGAAACATCGTTGTAGTTTCAATTTTATTGGACATCGACGATTTTTTTCAAAGGATCATCCATATAGAATGAATAGTCGAAGATTTGATAATACTATAGAGACCGATGATCCACCTCAGTGTATGTCTGGAACTGATGTGCTTAATGAATTGAAAGATTTCAGTTTTTCATTCGGGAAGGGTCAAATAAAATCTGGAAAGAGAAAGAATGTTTCCACAGAAACCTGTTACAATTGGAGGAAGAGGAGTATCTTTTTTTATTTTCCTTATTGGTCAACCAATTTGCTACGTCATTGCTTAGACGTAATTCATATTGAAAAGAATATATGTGAAATGTTGCTTTCAGTTCTTCTAAATGTTAAGGGGAAGACAAAAGATGATTTACGATCTCGACGTGACATGGTGGATTGGGGCATCAAACTAGAATTGCATCCTGTGCGTATCAGTAAAAATAAATGGCAACTTCCATGTGCTTCTTATGTGATAACACCTATTGAAAAAAACAATTTTTGGAAGTATTAGAGACTATTAGAGTTCCTGATGGCTATTCAAGCAACATATCTAAACGGGTCAACAGAAGAGAGTTGAAGCTAAAATCATTGAAGACTCATGATTATCACGTTCTACTGCATGAGTTGCTTCCAATAGAAATCCGTCATCTTTTGTCCAATAATGTAAGGGTGGGTGTTATTCGGTTGTTCCATTTGTTTAGAGATCTTTGTGCTAAGAATTTGTCCAAGTCTTTCTTGCAAAAAATGTTGACAGATGCCCCATTAATTTTGTGTGAGTTGGAGAAAATATTTCCCCCATCATTTTTCACATGCATGCTGCATCTAACTGTCCATATTCCAACTGAAATACTTCTCGGAGGACCTGTTTATTTTCGTTGGATGTATCCAACTGAAAGAAATATGTTCACATTAATGTCTTATGTTCGAAACAAGAATCATCCCAAAGGTTCTATCGTGAACGGTTACTTAGCTCAAGAATATATGGATTTCGATTCAATGTATTTGTCTGATCTTACTACAAGAATGAACAGACCAATGAGAAATGAAGAAGAACAATATGAGTAAATTGAACCCAGTTTTCCATCACTTCCTCAAACAGGAGGAATTCCTGGATCATATACATTGAAGTCATTAAGCCATGAAGAGCGGGAGATGGCACATCGCACAGTTTTGTTCAACTGTGATTTGTCCGATGACTAAATCAGGTAACAAAATTGAATATGTATATCTTACATATATATCTATTAAACTATTCATATTTTTTTATCTACAGGGAACATAAAACAATGATAAATAGGAAGCATCGTTCTTTATCTTTGAGAAGGAGAGAGACTTTGCATAGAAAAGAGTTTTCTGCTTGGTTAAAATTGAAGGTAAAAATATTACTGTTTAAATTAATTATTTCAATATTTACTTAAGTTTAACTGTCATTTATATTGCAGGTATCGAGTTTTTCTGCTGACTCTGTCTCTGAGGAAATAAGAGCTTTGGATTTTGGTCCTAATACCGTGGTTCGTGACTGTAAATCAATTGTTATCAATGGGTACAGATTTATTGTCACTGAACGAGCCAAAAACATGAGAACACAACATGATGGTATTATGGTTACTGCCACAACAGATTGTTATGCCAGTGCATCAGATAGTAGACCGCGACTTGAAAATGTGGGTTATTATGGAGTCATTGAGAAAATAATAATATTGGATTATTACTCTCATGGACGAGTCAGAATGATGAAATTCCATTGGTTTGATTCGATGACGAGACATGGCACATTTATTGATGATTGTGGATTTAGAGTAATTAATATGACCCTCACTCTTGCAACCGAAGAACCATATGTGTTGGCATC
Organism: Viscum album; assembly: GCA_963277665.1. Lineage (NCBI taxonomy): Eukaryota > Viridiplantae > Streptophyta > Magnoliopsida > Santalales > Viscaceae > Viscum > Viscum album. Next base: position 238,473 of record CAUJRU010000986.1, read on the forward strand.
AATGGATAAACAAGTTTTTTATGTCAAAGATCAACTTCAACCTGAATTTGGTGTCATAGTTGAAGTAATTCCAAGACATATTTTTGATGATGCTGATGATGGAATTGACACTGTCCCTATTGCCATTGGAACCAGTCCATTTATTTCTTTTGATGACTCCAATAGCTCAATTGTCAGAGTTGATTGTGAACCTAAAGTTGTGGTTGGAAATATATTGAATCATTTATCCATGTTCTCAATTCTTTTGGTTTACCTCGAGTTGGGTTGTTAAGGTAGGTAATATTCATATTTATTTAGTATTGATCACAAATATGTTTTAGCTGACTTGACCGTTATGTGAATTTTCAATGTTTATTGGTTTCTGTTTTATTTGAATAGCATTTTCTAATTTGGAATTGAACTGTATTCAAACCAAATCAAACAATATTTCTAACTTGGTGAACATTACATCTTGTATGTTTTATTAAATTCATTCAAGCTCTTCTAAAACAATTGATAGCTAAATTACCAATTAATCCCCTCATTCCCTCATATATTTAGTTTTTTGGTTTACACATTAATTTTATTTTTCTAATTAATTACATATTTGTTTTCAAATGCAGGAAATGCAGCCAATTGAAGAGAGACGAAGAAAAAAAATGGCGGAGAACAATCTTCGGATGGAGGAGATGGGCAGTCCACCATTAGTGCCTACAGTGAGTACTTTATTTCAAATATATATATATATATATATATATATATATATATACAGAATATATAATGTCATGTGATTAATTTTTTTTGTAAAGGTTTTTGTAGGATCCACCACTATGTCGACAGTTATTCGACGAGGAGCCTAGTACTAGTCCTAGTACTCAGGCCGGTGGTACGAGGAGGGTTCGTACCAGAGGTGGACGTAGAGCTGCACGTGCCCGACTAGACCCTGCCCCTCCCACTGACATTTTAGCCTTCCCACATTCTGATCCCGGTGTGTCGTTAGGGACACATAGGGTATTTAGACCTCCCATGTTTTCACTACCTTCTACATCTTCTGCCCCATCATTTTCACACCCCATGATGATTCCCACTCCCCAGTCAGCATCAGGTCATACAGCTGTTCCATGTTCTTTTCCTTCTACTTCTGTCTCTCTGAGCTTTTATATTCCATCATCTTTGACTCCTGTTCCACCAGAGGGTGTTCCATCAGGTTCTGTGGATCCGACGCCACTCATTGATCAGACTAGCACATGTATATTTATAAAACACTAACAAATTTTTATAGCAATATTTATTTTTATTATAACATGTTTGGATAAAATATTTGTTTTTCTTTCATGACAGATACATCTACTGACAGGAGGCGGGGGCGGGGCCGTACACGCATGCGTTCGGTGTGGAACCGTCGCACACAAGTTATGGTGGAATATAATGAAGAGAATCAGATGGTTGAGAAAATAGGGCAGCAATGTCGGAGTTTTCTGGCGACGCTTTCCAAATACTCCGACATCATTCCCGTCAGTCCGCTGTCATGGAGACATTTGCCACATGAGGTCAATGATAGAGCTTGGGTAGAGATATGGGTAAAAAATCCGTTGTATTTAATGCCATGAATTATTTTTGTATATATATGAATTAATATTTTGATTTCAACTTCGATTTAATTTTCCTGATGGCGAGGGTGCACGACTGGAACGTCTAAAGGATTTAGGTGAGCTTTGGAGAGACTACAAGCATGAGCTGTATATTGGCTGGCGTGCTAGAGTTGGCACTGAGTAAGAGGTGGTACTAGTCGTGGATGATTGTCCTATAGAGCAGTATCGTCAGATGATTACTCATTGGACGAGTACCCAGTTTAAGGTATGAATTACATTTGAGGTATTTAAATAATAACTTTCAAGTTTTTCATTAATATTATACTTTGCAATATCGAATTTTATTTAGGAATCATCTGGAAAAAATAAAAAAAACATTGATGCAAAAAAATACCTCCATACACTAGGACGCACGACGATGCCAGATCATGAGAGGCAGCAGGTATAACAATTGTTTATAAGTTTTCTTTACGACTTACATTTTCATTTATTTCATCAATTATTTAATCATTTTCTAATGTTTTTATATAAATTTTGTTTTCAATGTCATTGTAGAGTCAAGTAAAAAATATTGAAGGACGTGTGCCTCGAGCAAAACTGTTTTGCTCGAGTAGACGAAAAAAGGATGGAAGTGCTGTCAATGAAGCGACTCAGCAGTAGATTGTAAGTTTTAATCTGTTGATTTTATATTTTAATATCTATTTCGTAACTTAATTATATATTTATATTTGTAACAAGATGCATTAGAGTCCCTCGATGCCCAAGAAGCAGACAATTTTGGGCCATCTGATCACTTACATCAGGTGTTGGGAGAGGATCATTCTTGCAGAGTACGCTGCCGACCTAGGATAGCCCCGACGAGGTAGTGGCCTGCCTCAGGTACGAGTTGTAGTGCCACTGAGCTGTAGCACGTTAGGGAATAGGCAGAACAGGCTGAGAAAAGGGCCAAAGAGATGGCAGAATAGTCTGCTAGGGCAAATAGTGCATTTATGAAATTTATTGAAGTTCTACGTCCAACACTTCCAGCAGAGGCCAGCCCAGCGATTGATGAATACATGTCGTCGATACATTCTATATATGGTGCACCAGGTGGCAGTTCCAGTGGTGGTCAGGCCGATGTCCTGCTTGAAGATGATGATGGCGAGTAGTCTGATGCGGAAGAGGAGGGAGATGAGGAGGGCGAGGAGGAGGGCGAAGGCGAGGAGGAAGGTGCTGTGGAGTGTGAGGATGATGAGGAGGACGATGACGAGGGTGATTATGATGATGGGGGTGGTGATGGTGATGCTGATGTGGGGCATATTGATCCGTTACATTTTTGACTTATATTACTGAGATTTGATGTTTAATCTATTCTAGTTGTTGGTTTTATCTAGACTCGTAGTATAGTACTGGAGTTGAGTTATTTTTATATATTTTCTGTTTTTATGGATGTTGTTGTCTTTTAGTGGTTGTGTGTTTGTGAACTCCCTGGACAACCCCCCTCATTCATGGA